>NNCF01130062.1:17602-33871 GCA_002313205.1 Laupala kohalensis | reverse complement strand
TTATGCATCTCCTCACCTCAAAGGAAAAAGGAAAATAGCTTTCTCACGAGTCCGGCGGTTTATCGATAAAAGTGATATAAAATTTACTACGGAAAATTTTACTACAAATCAAAGTCAATTCCCATCACTTTCGTGATTTTAAAGTTTATCTTTTTTTGAAAATATGTATTTCCTCCATAAGACGCAACGTATTACTCCATCAATTATAATTACAATTAAGTGACCGGTGAGGTTGGTTTTTCAAATTAAAATCACAATAACTACATTTACTCTATTTATACCGATTTAAGATATTTTAGTGATATTATTCTACCTACGCTGGTACTACCTTAAATCTATAATATTCTGAAAGTGCTAATAACAATAAGATAGTTTCAATCGTTAATTATTCGAACATGGGACGTTAAAACCTATTCAGCACATACAATTTTCACAAGATCGTAGATCTAATTTTGAAAGAAGTAGAAAGAGATGACAATTGACATTACTTTCAAATTTAGGAAGATCGAGGCTGAAAGCTTTCAGCGGGTGTGAACAAGGGTGATTCTTTTCATGATGATCGAATTTTAAGGCTTGAAGGAGTCACTCTTCCATTTCGTTTTGTCTCAAGAAAAAATACTACCATAAAATATGCAAATTTAAAAAATTAATTTTAGGCGTGAAAGTTTTTTTTAAACATTCATTCATGAACTGCAATATATTAAAATGGTAAACCTCAGATTGTAAATTGTAAGAACCACACATCGTAAGAGCACCTTAAAGGCGTATAACACAGAATACTGTAAATCGTCCTTGTTTTCGAAAAGCACGACGCATCAATTAAATAGGAAAATTCTTCTTCGTCGTCCATAGTGAGGTGATGGGGAACGTTTATGACGATAGCAAAGGATTATTGAAACGCGATGCGAACCCAGTACCTCTACTTACACGTCATACATCACGTCGGAGAAGACAATTCACTGGCACACACGCTCCGTTTTCTACTCACCACATCGAGACATCTGCCCCGCGATATAAATGCTCATTAGTGCCATAAACGACTTAAGAATGAGTTATTAGACAACTCGTCCCCTTGAACGGCAATACGTCACAGACCTCGTCTCCAGCTCAGCGATTGACACAGTGTGGTGCTGACTGCAATGCGACGCATTACGAAAGCTTCCTCCATCCCCTCACCTTGTCTCATCAGCCCTAGGTTCCTGACGATGAAGCCCCCCACGCCCCCCGGCCCCCACACTCCATTGCACACGGCACGGCGAGTTCGTTGTATTTGTAGATGAGAAATGTAGCGTGCTATTGAAGCTTATCTACACGGAGCGATAGGAGATGGGACTTGGGTGGAAGGCCATTGTTACTATCGGATTTTTTATTATAGACCCCTCACTTTTAATACTTGTGGAGAGTAACAAAACTAGTCGCAGAATATCACAGTTACCGCCACTGGATTTTTGAATTTCTTTTGCATATACCCAAGTGAAAAATTTAGTTTTATGAATGAATATTAATTTTTTTTAACCCGAAATGTTTCAAAAAGGGTGATATTTTACGGTTTTTGCCGATACGTCGACTTCATTATTTTTTATAAAATAAACTAAGAGTGACAAAAATAATTCTTATTCAACGAATGATTGGTGCTGTGTTTGTGACAATTTATTAATTTCAATCTTCTACTTGCAAAATATAATGAGTTATTTATTTTTTTCAAAAACACTGCTAAAAACGACCAGACACATTATTAAGGAATATAATTTATACTGTCGCACTCAGAATGCCATGATCACATTGCAATTAAATGTAAACGTTTAAAACTATTTACTTGGCCTCCATCAAGTGTTAAATAAAACACAACTATAATAAAAAATCCGATAGTAGTAGGGTCGCTTAGCTGGGTCTACCAACAACTTGGTCCACGTGGAGGGATTATTTGTAGTTGTTAGTAATGGTTAGAGTTATTGATACTAGTAGGAGCTGGATAGAGAGGAGGAAGGAAGGTTTCCTTTTCAGTAGTCACAGCTATATGAACTGGGACATTCCTGTGAAAAGCTACAAATTTTCTGGCCCCATCGGGAATCGAACCCGGGAAGACTTGGTGATGAGCGACAACACTACCACCTGCGCCACGGGTGGGGCGAGTACGTCGTCCCGCACGAGACGTGAAAACAGCGTTTAGCACATAAATAATACCTCTAGCTGGTAGAACGCCCGCCATCGCTGTGGGTCATTTCGATCGATCGATCGAGCTGGCACGGGATGGGGTTTGGCAAAATGTTGCTCGACGAATAAAATGAATGGGCCATATTATTTATTATTTGTGACGCGATATTTTCATTCTCCTGAAACAAACTTACATTATTCCTAGACGTAAAAATTAAATAGTCTACCTTTTAATTAAAAAAAACTTATTATTTGTCAATAATAAAAATATTTTCATATTCCAATGTAATTCTGAACACATTTTAATACGATCTTCTTCCTCATCGCATATGCCACGTCAAATATTCTGACAGACTTATGACACAATGTTGCGCCTCCGAAAGTTTCATGGAAAATATACTATAACTCGCAGACCAAAAGAAAAAAGGTTTCGCGGGTCGCCAGTTGAGAGCGCTGTTGTAAGTGAACTTCAATTACTCGATAGAGCGCGGGTTATGACGTTGCTTTGGGTTGACCAACCCACCATATCGTGAACATAAATTTACTATTTCTCAACACACTCCCCTCTTCTCAAAAACGCACCTGTAACGATACCTGCCCCCCCCCCCTACATTATTACCAACACTAAATCCCTCGCAAGAAAATCATTGACGATCGCACGTACCGAATTATTTTTATCGTTAGGAATATGTTGAAATGTTAACGTCACCTCTGCCTTAGGGCCCTTGATCGGAATTGATGGGATGGTCCCTTGCCTGCTTCCGGAGAGTAAATTAGGTTATTGTCCTCCACGTGGTCATACGCAGTTTGTAACCGCTTTTTTAACAAAAAATTATTCATTACTATATATTTCAATGTTCTTTCCTCATTTCTGTGTTCTCACTGAATGGTTGAGAACAAGAACTACAGTGGAAAAATATTCAAATTAGAAGTAAGTTTAAAAAGAAACCCTATAGAACAGATACGTTACACTATGGCACCCTCCTCTCCCTGTGTAACGCTGCAACATAATGATATCAAAAAGACCCTCCCCTCCCCCCCCAAGGCACGTAACATAATTTATGGACGATATTACATGAATGGTCAATGTTCGAATTCAGCCTCTGCTGAAGAAGCACAGTTCATGAGAAATCGCACCGGTGCAGCCGAAAAGGACATACACAGCAACTTATCTACTTTTCCTATTCCCTTGAGTCACGCTTCCAACAATAAGCAAATTAAAATTAATATCGACTTAATCTATACAGTAGATCCTCTGTTAAGCAACCGGTCCTCAGATTAATCGGCCTATCTCGTGCGTTCAGTTTTGAAAGTTTATATACAAGAAATATTAAATTTTTCGTGTTCGTTTATGAATGTATGTACATACAATATACTAAAATGAGTTACAATAAATTCTCGTTTGCTTGTTTATTCGTGATAACCTGATGAAATTGAATCGCACTTTTCAGAAAGGAAATAAGTCCAAATTTACTACTTTTCAGGAGAGCGAACAAACTGTTTTTAAATAATAACAATTAAATAAAATTGATATTTCTTTTAAAATAATAGCATAATAGATCATAAAAACATGCTCACAAGTTCCTGTCTTCACTGTTAAATGCATGTATTATTTATAAGTTATGTGGGCAGTGAAAATAAAAATGGCAAATTTTGACTTAATTCCTTTCTAAATATTGCGAATCAACTGTAGGTTCTTTTTCAACGAAAATGGATTATCACGGGAACTGCGGATTAACCGACCTAAGTTCCGATCAGACTCGGCTTCGCTGAGTGATTAAATTGGCATAGAACCAGGAACCGGAACCAGGATTGAATCGGTTCCGACCAGACCGGTTAAGAGAGGTTATACTGTACTAATAAAAGTGAAATCAAAGGAGTGTGTGTCACAAAAAAAATACTTGATGAACAATCCCATTTATTCATGGCTTCTAAGGATGCCTGTCTGCAAGAGCAGAGCGAAGGTTGCTTTAGCGTAGACGCGATGTACACAAACCTGGTGATGAACAAGCTTACCGTTGTGTCCGCCAGAGATCAGTAGTGACACGTGAGAAGGCAGTGCTTAAGAAAATGTTTACACTGATTCATCGATAGATAGCGCACAGCTACACGTAAAAGCAAAGTGAAAGACGATGTTAATACAAAAGTATGGAGGAAGAATAAGGAAGGTGAGTCAAAGCTGTGTTTATTTCGGCATTGTTCCTCGGACAACCGCCAGATGTCATATCACTAAAAGATCGTCACTTGAGTGGTTAAAATTGTTTCAATATATTTCGTAAAACTGGCACCCTTCATATGTTTCCAATTATTCATAATGCCAATTATTGTACATGTACTTTACATCGGTACGGTTTTTGAAAGCAATATTTAACCGTTCTCGGTTCTTATTCTCATACATTTGGAGAAGCTCATACGGCAGTTCCTGTTTCTATGTCAATTTAATCACTCAGCGAAGCCGAGAATTAAGTGGGCTAAGTTCAGTTCACTAATCAGTCTTACACTGTGCACAAAATATACGAATTAAACAGATTAACTTATTTACATTTTTGAACTCCGATAGTTTTCTCGATTCTCAGAGGTTACATATTGAGCGTGCGATAGATTTAACTTTTTTTAAAAATAATACGGCTGGGCAAACTCCAAGCGCTCTGCTACTACTCTGCTGTTTGTGTAAATCCATAATAATGCATTCATTCGCATACTACTCTCCCTGAACGGAGGAAAGTGAAGGAAGAAAGTCATTTATGTGAGAGGCAATCAACGGTGTTGTACACATGACAAATTATCAAGCAACAATACACTGAGGACTGATTGAATCAAGAGCCCGAGAGCAGTGACGGATTTGATATTTATAAAATAAATTATTTAATAAATACATACTATTATCCACTTATCAATCCAAATTAATCGAAGATATTATGTTCAGTAAAAATTCGAGATTATTAAAACAAAAGTATAGATTACATTCCCGCCCAGGGAAAATCCGCCAATACCCGAAGGAAAACCGGAGAAAAACCCGGACAGGATGGGGTCACAGACATTATGTGCACAGCGTTCAGTTAGAAATAAACTACGTATTATAAATAACATACATGAAATAAGAAATTTAATTAGTATCTAGGGTACAATAACAATGGCGTGATAAAGTACAACATAAGTATATGAATTAACATCATAAACATCGTTCCCAGTCATATGGAAAATAATATTTAATGTAAAACAAAACTTAAATGATTGTACATTTAAGGTTTCTCTCAAGTAACACATCGTAATCAAGGGTTCTGGACATAAAACATGTAACAGGAGCTACTTTTCACCTTCATGCCGCATTCACGCAGGGATATTCAAATCGTTGAGTTCATACGAGGGGGTAGGGATACGAGAGATTCCTGGGGATTTAAGAAAATTGTTACCGAGGAATAGGTGTTACCGGGGTTCTCGCGATATCAAAGTTCGAGTGGAACAAGATAAGAGAAGAACACGAAAAGAAAAACGGGGGGGGGGAAATATTGGGTGCATCCCCTCATTACTCCTAGAACAAGTAATTGGTAATTATGGGGCACGGATTCATGTGTCATTATCTAGTACATTCTGGGAACTATGGTCCCCCGCCATATTTAATAACAAGAAACAAAAGACAACAACTACTGAACATAAACAGCTTTGAATTTCAACTCTGATGATTTTCTCGACTCGAAACGTGACCAGTCGCTGCCACAGGTGCGCGCGAGATCATTCACTTCTGTATTTCCCATTTCGACTCGCGACACTCGCGTCCCTAAAAAAATTGATCATCCCTTTAGTCACCACGATTTTCTAGTTGTATATGCGTTGAATACGTTCTATTCGTATGACTAAATCATCACGCCACTCAAAATAGCAAGTGCGCAGCCGGCCTTAGTTTCCACTCTATCCTGTTTCTGGTCAGTATCGGAGTTGATTTAGGACGTGAGCAAAGAAACGCGATGGATATCTTCTTTTCATGACACAGCTCGTGTAATGCGTTGTTGGGAGGAAGAAACGAGGTTTCAATCAGATAAGGTCGTAAGTTGGAGTTTCCCCTCACCTACTCCTGACCCAACATCGCTCGAATCGCGGATGGTCGGAACCTCAAAAATTGTAAGGCGTCAAAGACAGAAAATATCGTATACCTCCGCCGATAAGACGATAGGCGAATCAAGGAAAGAGGCCCCCGAAATCCGGGTTCGTCATTTAGGACAGATACAAAAAATTGGTTAAAATTTATATCCATTAATACTACTATAAAATAAAACAAATCACTCACCAATTTATTAAAATTTTGCAAATCCTCGCATTCATTTTCTAAGGGATATAGCTCCTCTGGAGTACACCCAGACTTGAGAAGCTCGTCATATGGGGGCCATTATGTACCCAGCGAGTCGATTTCCCCTCCGTCATCAATATCCCATTGCAAATCGTCCTCATTGTCATCCATAGCATTCGAAATCCCTCACTTTATGGCTTCACAGGGACGTCTTATAACATATATACTTAAACTACGAAACTTTGACGAAAATTCATACGTCTTATCTGAAAGTCGTCTTATCTGTGGAAACATACGGCACGTGTAGCGGAAGGACTGCAATACAACCCGTCAATCCCATATCCTAACAACCTCGAAATATTGGGACAATGTCGGCACAAGATTGCACTCCACCTCAAGCACAATCTGAACGATGCACTACTTCTAACAGACAGCACCTACTCGTGGGAGGAGCACCCGGTCACTGTAAATGTCGTACTACTAGCTACACTATTCCCTATCTCCGTTTTTTTTTTCATTTTGTGAAACAAGCGAAAGGAAAGAAAGAGAGAAGAGCAACAATCACGTCCTGTGGGCGCGTAATTTCACATACAAACCTAAATTGTTACGCACAATATCTCATCGCCCACTTCTTCTGACGCAACAATTTCACATTAATTAACTATAGAATGCCGTTCGACTAATTTCTTAATTGTCATAAACATAGGCATCGTGAGTTTTTATCCAAATCTCTTAACTCAACTCCTGTTGGTTAAAGGATATTTTTTTCCCTTTATACTTGAGTAGGAATGCCAGCATTCAAATTGTCAAAACTTCTCACAACTAGTAGCAGAGGATTAAACTTAAACTCTTTACAACTGAAAAAATGTCCCCGTAACGTGTCTTGAACTTAAGTATCGTATTATAAACAGATACTTTGTTAATAAAACGGGGAAAGACTATCGGTTTTTTTGAAAGAAATTCCTCTTTGGTTTAGGACAGTGCAATAATTTTTGGCGTAGTGCGAACGTATATTATTAAAAAAAGAGATAAATAATCGAACGTATCTAAGCAACATATTAACGTACAGCGCGCGCCGAAATATTTACTTTTACCACAAGGGCTACGTTTTAAAACAAACAACAATTTTGAACCTGCAACGTCTCATTTCAGTCCCTTTAAGACCTGTTATATGCTTATTTAATTTTTATGTCTAGGATCAATACTGGAGGCACCAGAAAAAAATAATGAAAAACTGAAAATTTCGCACTTTAGAGGTCATGTTCCAAAAAATTGACTACCTCTTCAACCATTCAGAAGACATAGGCAGTAATTCTATGCCTGGTGTAAAACGTTTTCATGGTGGTAAACAGTTTGACCAGTTGGCTTCCAAGCGACGTTTCGATGTAAACTGAGAGTGCGTTAGCTGGTGGAACGTAAAAAGGCGTCAGACGCGTCTTTAAACGGCGCGGCACCGTATACGCGGCGCTGGTGATATCCGGTCTGTGTATTGTGTTATCTCCGGAGGATGGGAAGATGGAAATGCTGGTTAGGTAATGTGTTAATCAAGGCTAGCATCTCATGTCGCTGAGAGATAACAAAAATAGTAGATAAGATAAAATTCTAGAATTAAATGATATCCTTTTTACAAAATTTATCAATTTACAGAGATTGAAAATTGTTCATTAAAACTGCTATGGAATATTTGCTTGCAGTCAGCAATAGGTAGTCAGCAAGGAAAGCACGAAACACAAAAATACATTAAGCCTTGCGGATTGCATCAACGTCTCTACGTGTAATGTAGCAAATTGCTCATAAGCGCTAAAGGTTGCCGCAGTATTGCACATATCGTTCACAAACTACTAGTTACAAAGTTAAAATATCTTATTAACAAACCTCTAAGTGGACGTTTATTCTTTAGTAAATAACCTTTTCTACCCTGGACCTTCAACGACTGAGTTAAATCCTAAATAAATATTAGTTTCCAAGCAACACGAAACATTTAGTATTTCATATTTAGTATTCAACAAAATATTGAATGTTTAAATGCGCTCAAATGTTTGATGTCATTAGTAAACCATTTGTCAGAAACGGCAAATTGGTCTCATTCCAGACAGCATGCCACGGCACCCACACAAAGCCTTCTATAACCGTGAAAATGGTAACTTCAGGCACCGCTCATCAGGCTCTGAGTCCATCAGAATTGGCATATCAATTACTGCCGTTTCTACGAATCAGCTAAGGTAGGTGGCTGCCTATGTGTCTGCAATCTCCCAATACTGACATTTTGGTTCCTCGTCTTTCACGTCTTTAGGCTCCTCCCTCATTCCTCTTCTTTCGTTGCGAGCTTTGTACATCACTATCTCGACGTAATACGTATTTCTTTAAAACTGTACATGAAAAGGGACACCGTGAGACGTTTGCTATTGCTCGCCCTCGCCCTAACCGGAAGTCCATTCTGTTTGATCATTATTCTCATTTTATAGAAAGTAGATGAATAACTACTCAACTTTCTGGAAATTTTGTTTCGAACGGAAAAGCGTAATGTTTAATACTGACCACGGTCGCGGAAGCCTACGTTTATACGTTTAATAGAAGTTACGGTGAATCATCGCATTACGTGACTAGGCGCGGCATTTGTTTTGCTTGCTAGATAAGAAGCCAGCGCCTGCGGTCATGTTTCCGTGAGCAACTTCTAGTAGCTTTAATTTCATTTTTTTCCCTCCCTAACACGCAAAGGAAAATTAGGTGATATCAAAAGCGAACCTAGGCAGGGACGGGAAGAACGGTCCACCCCGGATCTTATCCTCAAAGGGAACGCACCCTAAGGGGGTAATGGATTTCCAAATGTAGGTTAAATACTTTAATTTTAACATTAATATATGGCAAACCGGGATAATAAAACACCAAGTCATAAAAACACAATAAAATCTTTAAAATAACCACGTGATACAAAACCTTTTACAGTGAATTCTGACTACTTCAACATATTTACTTTACTATTACTTACTTAATAGCAAAAAATGTATTATTTTGGAAACCTTGAAAGTGTTCTCTATGTCTGAGTTGTAGACTTGTCTCTTCTTACCCATTTTTATTTTTTATGCAAACAGTTTTTTCTTATTTTTAATATAACAAATTTAACTTACTTTGGGTAATAAACTGAAAAAATGAATGAATAAACTGAAAATAATGAATGAATGATTCTGGACATTAACAAAAAAATTAATACCTTTAAAAAAGAAGCAAAAAATAAATAAAAATTGCTAAAAAAGATATTTGCCAAAAGAAATATTAAGTTAAAAATCTGAATATTCTTTTTCCTATTCTAGTATACTTGTCAGATTGATGTAAACTGAAAAATAATATGAAAGAATATATTTAAATTTTCTGTTATGAAATATTAAAATTGTGGAATTTCAAAAATTAAATTCTGAAACTTATTTTCAGCCCAAAATATTTTGTGTAAATATTTTAAAGAAAAACGTTTCTGATTCAGAATTGTTTAAAGATATTTGCTATTGCCCAGCTTGATTTTACATGCATGCAGTGCGATGAGTCTGTCCTTTACTACCCCTGTAGGAGTAACAACAAATGAGAAATATATTTTTCCATGAGAACGATTTTCAATAAGTTTCAAAAACAATTTTTGACTCAAAATTGATACGGGTTCACATCATTAAATAAATTTGAGGCATTTAATTAATTAAATTTGAGGCATTTAATTAAATAAATTTGAGGCATTTAATTAATTAAATTTGAGGCATTTAATTAATTAAATTTGAGGCGTGTATTTCCAAACTCTCAGATCAATATGGTCAATTTCAATTCCTTTTAAATACATTGGAGTGAAGTGTATATATTTGTAGGATAGCATCCAACTTAAAAGAAAACATAAAAATAACCTCCCACAGAGAAATGATAAAAACTATTGATACTACTTCTATAAATTAAAAAGAAATATTTGGTCATAACAGCATGAAGACTTTCTCAACCGGCTTCGTAGTTAGTTATGTCGATGAGTACCCTACTTCCCAATGGAAAATATTTTCTAACTTAAATAGATAAAAAAATTGAGAAAAGGAATTTCCTTGTGTTGTCTTCAGCTGATAATAAATGTCTCAAGGCCNGTGTTGTCTTCAGCTGATAAATTATAGGCAGAGATAAAAGGAGACTTAAAGGAAAAACTTGTCAATTTACATATCATAAAATGTGGGATAAGTTGGGATTATTTCCAAGCTTGATTTTTCAAAATTAAAACAAAAAGAAGCTGTTTTTATACACTAGAACCATAAGTGGAAATATTTCAGAAGACATTGGGTCCAGAGAAAGATCTCCCTTGACAATCCATGTCTATCAAAATATCCTCCCAAAACATTTTCCTAATAAAAATTGTGAAATTACTAGAAGCATAAGCATAATTCAAATGATAACTAGAATATGGAATGCATATCAAATTTTATTATACTTTTGCACTGATAAAATTATCATCAGAGGTAAATGGAATAAAATCACTAACTAATACTCATTAATTGAGTGAGACATGTCATAGTCGTAAAACTCATAAAAATCAATAATTTTCTCAAGCAGTTATTTTCCATAGAATACAATTTTAGATATGTTCTGATAATAAGGAAATTTGGGAATTATACAGGTTTTTACTCTGCCCCCCACCATAAGAAAAAAAATTTCTGGATTCACCATTAAGTGTACAAGTATTTGCTTGTATTTTTATCAGTATGTATGATAATTTTTTTTTTTTAAATATGTAAATTACCTATTTTTATGTATAGCCTTATTTTACTTATACTAATACAAGGATACTGTTACTGTAATTGAGTGCTTGATAGCAGATTCACATTCAAACACGTTAAAGATTATAATGTTCCTTATCAAAGTAACAATTTCACCATTCACTTGTCTGCTACCAATGCTTTAAACTTTCTGTCAAATATAGACAAGTTTTTATAAATCTTACTCAATCAGAGATTGAAAATAATTTTAACAAGAAAAATAATTAAATAATTCTTTGCCAAAATAGTTAAATTCTGAATTTGGCCACATGGAGGAGGATAAGCCAATATACTTTCTGGAAGAATGCAAGGTAGGAACCATTCCCACAAAACCAATTAAAGCACCCAAAAGAAAACTAGAGAAAGCTGTTTTAACATTAAGCGACTGAGATAAAGTCAACAATCACACCACGACAAAGTGAAGACAAAAATATTACTACTAGGGTCAGTAGGTTAGTAGTGCTATTCAGCAGTGATTATCCACATAATATGTTGAGTTTAAGGCATTCACTAATCACATTTCAGGACGAATTGAGAACAAAACTAAGTTATCCACCACTAAGAAAATTCAACTTTTTGGTATTTTAGTGATAAATTCTGAAACAATTTGTACATCATAAAATATATAACTTCCTGATGAAAGAGGACAAAAACCGCTGCAAATCCACTCACTTTCATGTTGTCATATTAAATGTACATAAAATAAAAATGCCAAGATCAGCAATTTTTATAAACTATGACTACTTTCAACCTTTTAATCCAATCTACAAGAATTGACAAAACCATGCATTAAAAAAATGGAATATTGTAATAAATTAATAAGATCATGAGATAAAGTATACAAAGTTAATAAAAATAACTGAATTCTCATTACCAGAGTTAACATTATTTTGAACATACACATATAATATGTGGTTAAACTCATATAACATGTAATTAAATCAATTGTTAACATTCTAGCAAAGATGCCGTATGAAGTTTTTAAGCAGATTCAATCTAGTGTTTTGATTTTTTGTTCAACAAGTACTCTACAGGAGAATTGATCAATAACATTCGTTCTTGGTCGAAGGTAACTGAAACAAGGACTGTGATTAATAGCATATTTTTTCACAGAAGAAGAATTATTTCATTATGTCAAATCACCAAGAATTACAAGCAAACAAACTGTTCAGATAATGTAAAATATTCTAAGAAAATTATGCAAAGGGACCTATCTTCATCACAAAGATACGACAGAAAATAAATATCAATGAATTACAGGAATATCTGCACAATTAATGAGCAATATACCAGTTTTCTCAATACAGTAATTTACATACATATTCACCTTAGTAGTTGGTAATTTATTAGGTAATCATAGGTCTTAACATAAAACTCAAAAGTCTTAACATAAAAACTTTCTTCTTCTTAATATTTTGAACAATGTGAACATCTATGACAGACAATATGTAAATAATTAATAAATAAAGGAAACAAATAATTGCTTTGACATGAAAATAAAACTTTATTACGCTGGATTGTTTGGTATTCTAACCAACTTACTTTGAAGCAGAAACTTCAGGAACACTTGCTGCAAATTGTTCCGAAGCATGGTGATGTCTGCCAGGCACAGAAATGTTTTCAGATCGTAGACTATTAACATTGGATCCTACGACGATTGCAGGCACTTCAACAGTGTCAACCACTCCCACATCAATATCAGCATCCAAGAGTCTGGAAGTGTCATTCAGTTCTGACACGAAATTGTCACAAAAAGACACACTATACGTCACACACTTTGGTGACGTCCCCTCGACACAAGAATTTGGAATGTCCATTTCTTTAGAGATCAATAACTATTAACAAAATATTTCTATCATACTTAAGACATCCTTTAACCTCACCCATAAAACTAGTGAAACCATACTGGACGTCAGCTGGAGGTTGAGTCGTTGACCTTCACCGCTCTCCTGCCGCTCTCTTGCACACAGGCTATCCAATTTGCTTCGAGAATCACGCGATTAGAACCCAACTATCTTACTCGGCCTTACATCGACATACTGTTGGCAGCAGTGAGTGTTATCCGCGAAATCCGAGCTCCTATGATTTGGAAATGTTATAGATTACATCAGATATGAATTCTGCGCCTTAAATATTCCACAGATGAATGTCCATAGTGTCCCGAGTATAAAACACGTTCGCAGGGAGTTGCACGATTTGCAATGAAAATGATGATCAACTGATCACTGAAGTAGATTATTTTTTTAATTATATGAAATGAAAAGATGCGAACGTTGATACTGAATTTCTAAACAAAATAATGAAAACAAATGTGCAGGTAATTCAGTTAATGATTCCTCAAAACCAATTACAATTATAGACTGACAAAACTCGGTATTATTTGAGAAGAAAATTTGATCAAAAATTTGAGAAGGAATTGGCTGAATAAAAAGACATGACAACCTTCTCGACAGTATTAAAAATAATAATTTGCTGATAAGAATCTAGTACGGAAAGAAAAGTTTCCTGCTACCTGTTGGTGTGAAATGATACTAACGACTCGAACTTTCGAAAGTAAAATATTACGCCAATAGAGAGCAGAGTATGCGTATTCATTCAATGTGGAGGATAAAAGACCACAGCAGCGATTACAGTTAATGGAAATAAAACAAATATTGTTAGAAGAGATTAAATATCATAAATAAAGATTTAAGTTAAAAAAATCATTTAATTAATGGATGTGTAGTGCGAGACACCCAGACATAGGTCTATCCCAGCGTCATTCGCATAGATACATTATTTACGTATCTAAGTTGAGCACCTTGTTTCGGAAATCCTAAAACAATTTGCTTATCTCCTCAGAAATCTACATATTCGAAAATAATGTGAATTCATTAACTTTCGTATTCCTTATACGCTCCAACACGTCACTATCATAGCACCTTTATAATAATTGATTATAATAAAGAAATCTTATTAATGCATGTTTCTATTGTTTCTTCTTATTTATTATTATTATTATTATTACTATTATTATTATTTTGTTTATCTCAATATTCGTTGAACCCATTATTCTCTGAAGCCCCATCCCAAGTATTCTCCGGTTTTCCATCGGGCACTTTGATCGGAATTGACACAACGATCTCTTGGAAAGAAAATTAGATGGTCTCTCTCGTGACTTGCGTCTCTCGGCATTTAAAAAATAAGATTGTCTCTCTCGTGGACGTAGGGAGTTTTTAACTACTAATTAGCAAAAACTTGAAATTGAAAATTATCTGAGCTAAATATATTTGTAGAAGGCAAAATATATGCCGCGTCTTGTAGCTAAAAGAAATTTTGTTACTAACTTTTCGATTTCCTAAAAGCACAGGTATAGATCATTTGGGGATTTTTGCAATATGATTTTCTAAGTTTCTGATTAGGAGAAAATTACAAATATTTTCAGTTTCTTCCCAACAATGCTCATACATTTTCTTTAAGTAAGTACTCAGTTCTTTCTCTTTCATTCTAATCACAAATCTTAACGAAGTTTCCGTTTTCTTTATCTCGATGCCTTGAAGGTGAAATGGGGGTTAAAACACTCTTAGAGTTATCATAGAGATCTCTTAGAACGAGAGATAGTTTTGAAGAATCTCGTTTTAGAGAATTACATGAATCGGTAGTTTATATGGCACAGTTACTCCTCTCGAGGTCGCTGTGATAAGTCTTCTCATATAGTTTGTTTTTTGAAATTAAAAAAATTGTTGTTCTTACAATCGAACTTCTCTACTTCGAACCTTCTTAATCCGAATTTCTCTTTAATTTTAACTTTTCGGTGGGTCTCTAGAATTTTGCATGATTACAATGGAAAAATATCGTGGATTATTAGATTATTATTTTGAATGTTTCGAATTTTAAAAATATTTTAATTTTTTTCAATGAATACGAAATTATTGTTTGTGCTACAAATCCTTTTGTCAGCTACAATAACGAGAACTATTTCTGTCTCTGGCTTCCGGAAGAATATGGAACACGGGGATCATTCCTTCCATTTCTGCATCCCCCCCCTCCCACTCTTGGATGGGCCTGGGATGAATCGCGACTATTCCGACCCTTTCCATAGCATTAATCTACTTGATCTTATGAACGTATTTACACCATTTTTAGATATTTTTATTTATTTTATCGAAAAAAACTTAAAATCGATAAAATTAAAAAAAATCGATTATATTATAAATATGTATTGATAAAAGATACTTTAATTGATAATATACATTACCAAGGGCCGTATTACGATGTCTTTTATCGATATTTGATAATGTTATGAATTTTAAGATTTTTGGGATAATATCGTTAAAAACTGATTTTATTTATTGAGAAGTCATCGGAGATGAATCCTACGAAAGTGAAATGAAACTGTTCTATTATTTACGTACTCTGTGATTCCATGTAGTTCAACTTCCGATTCTCACGCTAATCGGCCAAATCGGCCAATCTGAGCATAAAACTCAGATTTATTTCACAACTTTTTAAAAATAGCTTATATTGAACACGATACAGCATCATTGCAGTCGGTTGCCCTCTATTTGCGTATTAATAAGGTTAGTTTTTTAGTACAGTGAGTTAGTATAAATAAACTTTATTATTAAAAAAATAGTCGCAAACTGCATATGACTACGTGGGGGCTAATAAACTAAGTTTCTTTCCGGAAACAAGCAATGGACGATCCCGATCGATTCCGAGGAAGGGTCCAAAGGCATTGGCGGATTAAAAACTAATTTTTTTAAAATTAAATTAAAATAAAAAGTATATTTAAAAAATACGACTTTTGTTTAATAACATGGGTTCTGCTAATAAAAGTTAGAATTTTTCAGTATATTTTTAACGAAACTCTAAAACTGTAATAATGAGGTTCTTTTCTCATCTAATTCAGTGGACAAGTGTAATTCGTCCTTTTTGATCATTTACGTTCGAATTATTCAAGTTCGACAGCATTGAGCTCATCTATAATACATTTCCTTGCTTTAAAAAATTAATTTATTCAAGATCACAATTACTACATATTATTTCTGGTGACCAACAGTGGTGGATCTATGGAGG
>NNCF01130062.1:0-11403 GCA_002313205.1 Laupala kohalensis | reverse complement strand
TAGGGGTTCGCTCGCCGTTTGACGACCAACAGCTGATTCGTTCCCCTTGACCCGACTCATCGCATGAGCACATGCTCGAGTTGTCAGCTGGGATCAGTCAGGTTCAATGCTTCATTCGACAGCTCGTAACACATGTTGTCATCTTCATTTAACGTGTTTTGGGTCAAAAGTGCACACTCGGGTTGCTGATGGAATGCTGGACAGAAATCATTATTGAATGTTGCCAATACATCATTTTCTTATGCGAAAGAATTTAATCATCCTTCTACAGGCACGCAACAAAAAGATGAACTGGCAGACCTCGTGCTCTTGAGCTATCGCAGGATATAAAACTATCTAAAATAAGAATGAAGAATGTTGAAATTTGAAGTAAAAGATTCATTATCGGAGTTCCATGATATACATCCACAATTGTTGCACAGCGTAATGAGTCCTAGTTACAGACTTACATATGATATAAATCCAGCGATCTCTGCAGTGGGTTGTCCGTAATGGCATGAGACAGAAGATACTATTTGGTATCACCCTCTCTCTCTCGCACATCCGCTTGGAGGTGGTAATGTATTGTGCGTATCACTCAGCAGTAAGAGAGGGGAACCGACTTCCCCCAATCAATGCAATGTGCGAGAGAGACAGAGGTCCCAAACTTCGATTTCCCCTTCGGACAAACGGTACGTGAGATACACAACAGGTCCTAGAGCATACACAAATCTATGGTCCTAGATCTCACCAAGTGTAGCAGTTTAGTGTTCTCCGCATCATCGCACGGATCAAACCACAAATTTGAAAATATATTTCTTTATTTCCTTACAAAAGGAGTATAAAATGAATTATACATTTGATATTACTCGTGCTATATACGAATGGAATGGTACAAAATCAGGGCATTCTCCAAACTTAACGAATCTTGTCCTTCCTGTTTTTATTTTCTTGATTTTTGCAGAAGATTACATTAAAATTTCGACGATGAGAGCTCAGCGATTTCCTTGTATAAAGGCATCACAATAAAAGAACGTTTACATTTTCTTTTATATTTGTTCATAGCAAATCAGGCACACAATTTCTGCAGAGGACTTCATGGGAAACGTACCACCTTAACGGATATGAAGTAGGTAATTTTTTAGAAGTTCTCTCAGAAACACCCTCACTTTCCCTAACAGCGTTATTTTCCGTAGTTATTAGTTATCACGGTCACCTTGACCTTAAATTTTGTATTTACTGGGTGATTTATAAGTCATTGCTTCAGGTAACTACAAATGTCTCAGTTCACTTGCACGATTTATTCTGAAATAATTGTCACGAACTTTCCCCAATAAACCGAGTTACTTCGAAAGAGAATTTCTTGAATTTAAACCTTTCAAATTTAACTTGTTTTTGGCATTACTTTTAGTTATTAGATTCGTTAAAATGAAAATTGGAATCGTTAAAATTTAGGGAGTAAGTTGGAACGAAATGTACGTGACTGCGAATCCCACCACAGTTTGAACCAGGATTTGGAGACTATTTTTTTAAATAAGGGCAAAATAACAAATGTCTGACTTTTTGCGGGCTATGGTAAAAATAAATTTATCTGTAAATAGGTACACGTAAATAACAAGTTGGAAACAAGTTTCCTTTTCTACAAAATAACTGTAAATTGAAAAGAATAAGAAAAAGAGTAGATTACGATTGTTTGAAACGCAACTCTATGACATGAACCACAAGAAATTTCATTACAAACTGAGACATACGTTTTCAGAAGTAGTGTGAAAGTATTATTACTTTATGGCAGTGAACCTTCAAAATAAAGAAAAAATCTACTGGATTATATGTATAGTGCCTGGGGAGAATTTTCAGAATGAAGATATACAGAAGACATTCAACGAAGAGTTAATAACCGTCACCATTAAACGCCGTAAGTGGAAATGGATCCATCACGAATTTGAAAAGAACTGACAACCATTGAAAAGCAAGGCCCCAGTGTCAGAGGCCGAAGAACTAAGGAACAATGGCGAACATTGAAGAAAAGGAATGAGATGAATTAATTTGGGGGGGGGGGGGTTTGGAGACGGGGACATTTCATCAAACTGGGATTGACATTTAGTACTCCTCACAATGAGAATTCTATGGATATTAAAAGGCAAGTATAAATCCTTTTCATAAATGCCGAAATGGTGCTAAAGGGGTTCTATTTGAAGATGATATTAGCTGTCCCTAGCATTTCTTTTTCGAAACTCCGTTCTCTGTTGTCAGCTGTTTCAAGGCGAAACGCATTGGCAGCGATTGGCCTGTTGTATATCACGTGTCGAAATTTGCCGAACCCTGGTCTAAAACGGGTGTCCCTTTTTTGCAATGAAGACTAAGTGACAAAAAAAAGAAACAAAATTTTCTACGACTACATTATAGTTAAGAGCAAAATTAATTGTTTTTGGAAACATTTTTTTTTCATTTAATTCTAACAACAGGTTAAACAATTATAAATTACAAATTTACAAATGTAAAAGAGACTCCCCGCTCCCATGCTTGATGCATATAGCGGAGAGTCTATAATACACACAATTACAACACAAGGACAACATGAAAATATTTACGACAGAGTCATACGAAAGTACCTCCATCAAAGTTAACTAATTTAATACCAGAAAATAACTACAAAACTAAAAACAAATTTCAACTACTACTTGATTCACCATTTAGCCCCCTCCGCTTCCGGCAGCAAGCGGTCAGAAACGGAGGGGTTTCCATCCCCGCCACGTGGAGGCAGGTGACTACTATCTCTCTCAAAACCTCCACCAATGGACCCATTCAAATCTAAACATTTATTATAACAATATTAATATAAGATACAAAAAGAATAAACAGTAATAACAGGCTTGAACACAACACAGACATTTATTAATTACATAAAAATTTCAAAGCTTTATAACTTAAAATTAAATACAAGAAATAAAAGAAATATTTATATACAGTTCAAAACACAAGGAGTCAATTTCATAAATCATTTACATTTAAACTAGCCTAATTTCTATAATCACATTTGGATTACTCAAGATGTCAAGAGTCACGGACTGTCAACATTGGCAGTCACCGTTCGGGCAGACAAGAGGGCACCAAGCCTACCTTCGGACGACCACCACACTGTTCAGGTTCCTAGGCACGCTGCGCACAGTTCCCAGTACTCTTATGTAGTGCTCGGTCACGCCTCGCAGATAACGTAGTACTTGGATAATTTATGATATGCGTATTCAGTGGCGGGCGAAGGGCACAACGTGCAATTGCTCACTAACACACATTACAAATCTTAAACTAACACTGAGTTTACACAATTGGTTCTCCTTTGACATACAACAACGGAACTTGTCCGTTCAAACACTTGGTACGAGCTGAAGGCTCATCGGACATCGTAACAGTTTATAAATAATAAAGTTCGTCCAATCGGATAGCAGCACAGACGCAAGCAAGGTTACTTGTATTATTTACAAATTGTCTTTGCAATACAATTAGACACAAGTCAATAATCAAATCACACCGTTTTGAAGATGGAGAGCAGTCGTTGGCTCATCAAAAATGATTACCTCGGTATTTGCGAATCGACGTCAGACGTCATCAGAAGTAAAAGTTAGAGGCGGGGCTACGAAGGTGAGAAGTCTTATGGAGTCGTCTCATTGACGTGTTTAATAACGCGCCCAATCACGTGCCCTTCTGTCAGCATCTCCCGTAGGCTCCAGCTATGATCCATTCCACGTTCACCGGTGTCGATAATGTCTCGGTTGTTTCGATAATTTAATCGATCTTCGACACGAGTGTCCCGAGATTGCACTTCGCGGTGAGTTTAAGCACCACTGATAATTATCATAAGATGCCGAAATTATAACAGTCGAGTATCGACTAAAAATATACTCGATGAATGTCGATCGTATTTCTCTCCTCGCGATCTAATTTTTTTGGTGGGGTTTTACCGCTCGTCGACATCAAGGTCATTAGAGCCCTAAAATTCTGTACAGGTAGGGAAAATGCAGTTACGCACTAGGGAGAGCCAACATGACTCTCCCCGCGTGTGGGACTCGCCGAATGATTCAACCATACCCACTAAAAACCCTCCTGAATTACAAGGTATCGAAAAGAACAAGAAGTGACCAAGGAAGGTCAGAAAAGAGAAAGGAAGGAGCCTTTCACAAGTAGAAGTAATGCCAGACTCAGTCCTCGCGATCTAAGACGGTGTTCGCCTCTATCAAGAAATACCGATAATTATGGTAATTACCATGATCACCGTCATAGTAAAAGTACTCCGAGTCTAACTCTGATCTATCTCATGTATATGATCTGCTATATTATCCCATAAGTGCACGAGTGTGCGCTGAAATTTCTTCATCCCCTCTTCTCCTACTTTGTAAAATCAGTTTGACTCCGCCCATCGCACACGTCACGAACGTTTTTATCCAATAATATCTAAAAGTTTATTTCACGTGATCTCTCACGATTGGTTGCCGCCTCAATCCGTCTATCTCTGACCGTACTCTAATCACGTGATGTCTCGTATCGCGATGTAGTCTTTCGCGTAAAGGTTATCTGCTTACTCTAAAAAATGGAGGTCACCTATTCTACACAAAAGACCCTTCAGTGGGCCAAGAGGCCTTCCCCTCGTCGTCATCTCTACTAACTTTCTAAAATTGTACGTACACCAGAAGCCGTATACAACCCTTACGCAGTTCTCAGACGCATGCTCAACGAAGGATCACCCCTTGCCCTTCCTTTGTTATACTGGGCAGAACCCAGTCCTTGGTTTTCTCTTTTAAACTCGATGAAACATGTATAGCTGTACAATGGTTCTTTTTTTGACGCGTTATATTTTGGCGGCTCCGTGTCCCCGCGAATATTTATTCCTTTCAATTTATTATAGAACTTCGAAAAAATTGCTAAAACGAATTATTTATTACAGTGCATTGAAACTCGGATTAAGAAATGGACATCTTCAAGACAGTTGTATTAAAAATATATCCTAAACAAAACTCTTGATTGGGATTTTATTTTATAACTTTCATATATTTTTGTTGTTTGTTTATTATGTCTGCATTGAAAAAATATTTTGATGAGTTTTTTAATGTGTATCTTGTACCATTGTACATATTGGAAAGCATGTTGTAGGTAGGAATCATTTTGTTGTTACCAGTGTTGATATTTCATACTATTTATTGAGATGTCAGAGACTCATCACTAAAACAGTACGAAAAAAATATCACTTGTTCCATAACATTTCTCAGCGTGACGCGGTTATCAGTTCTTAATCTATCGTTTATCGATTCGTGTCATTCGCAAACAGAATTAGCAAACAGATGGATTCAACGCACGCGCGATTTATTGTCTTTTTGGAGATAAAAGATTTCATACGCTCTTGCGCTTTGCACAGGTTGAGGACACAAGGACGCGCGCGTTATGATGTATTTCACCATCCGATACGATGATGTTTAGTGAGTGGGTCTTGCTCGGAACTCTCAGGCAAAAAAAATTGGTTGTACAGGCAAATCCTACTGTTGCTACTTGCCCTAATGTAACGCTATTTAACGTAACGATATGCTATTTCACCTTATAACGTTGTCTTGCATATTGTTCGTAAATCTACATAAATACAAATTATATGCTGTTCGTTCGTAAGCGCATCACCTGAAAATGACCGGACCGATTTGGCTAAATTTTTTAATGTTCGTAATAGTCAGAATAAGGTTTTTAGAGAAAGAAAAATTGGAAAAGACGTCCGGAAAATTGAAAAATTTAAGGTAAACTGAAAGTGCTTTTTTCTACGGGATTTTTGAATAAACTCACGATTCGAACGATGGATATGCGTTTTTTTTTCGTTCGTTATGGTCCTGGAAAAGTCACAATAATTACAAATAAAAGTCGGGAAGTTGCGGCAAACTGAAAAAATTATTATTATTGTATACGCTCTCGATCATAACGGCATATTTGGTTGGTTCTTTTTTGTTTTGTTTCTTCAGTTTTTCAGATATGTGTAAAATTTTCCATTGGCGTACTTCTGAATATACTCCTCCTTAAATTCAATATCCCTGGCCACAGTCATTAATAGATACAATGATCACTCACAAATACGTTTCTTTTGTACTTTGTTTACACATTTAAAATAGCTTTTCACAAATTCACAAAACGATCACAAACAAATTTATTGAAATTTGGACAGGACAACGTCTCTCGGGTTAGCTAGTAATTAATAAAAGTGAGCTCAATTCGAAAATTCAAAATTAATTCGCTTAGTTTCAGAGTGAGATAACCGGGGAAGCGTGCGTTTTATATCTATGAGGAGACTGAAAATTCGCTTGGGTAATGCCACGGACATCAAATAACATGAGTGACAATTAAGATATAACACAATTAAATATACGAAAATTAAATTTTATTTTTTGTTGGGTTAACTTTTACAGGTCCTGCATACGAGAAAAAATGGTGATTTATTAAAGTTTTACGTCTTTAGACCATACATTTTAAGTATTTACAACGTAATTACTACAAGAAGGTAAGTAAGTTTCTGCCACAATATGTTTTCTTTTTCTACGTCCGTTTCTGCTCCCAAACACAGATTGGAGTCGCGTTACAAACGCTCCGGTATTACGAGCACAAAACCGATTTACGCTTGTGAATTTCAATCACGCGATTAGAACACAAAACAATTAATGAGGTACAATACATAAGTGATTAGAAAATCGCGGCGAATAAAAAGATGCAACAGGCTCTGTCTTTTAGGGGACGCGACTGTCTCGAGTAGAAATGGGAAATACAGAAATGAATGACCTCGCGCGCATCAGCAGCATCGACTCGTGACATTTCGAGTTCAGAAGTTCACCAGAGCTAAAAAAGTTCAAAGCTGAGTTCAGTGATTGTTGCGTTTCTTTGTTTCTTGTTAAGTATGTCGGATGGAGAAAATAATATGGGTAGTTGCCAGATTGTAGTCGGCAATGACAAATTAATCAATGCCCCATAATTTCCCATTACTTGTTCTCGCAGTAATGAGGGGATGCACCCAATATTTTCATCCCTGTTTTCTTTTTTTTTTCTGAAAACTCAAGCACTACACAACCGTCTACACAACCGACTACACAACCTGTCTCGATGAGAACCATTTTCGTACGAGATACTCGTTCTGGGCACATCACTGTTCGCCATAGGGATGTTGATCCTTTCAGACGCGGCGTCTGAAAATCGCCAAGTACGTAGCCACCCTTACAATGTTTCGTACTTCGTGTAGAATTGGGAAAGAGATAAAACTGAGTTTTCGAAGCCGACAAAACCAAGTTAGGGCTCGATGGTGCGTACATCACAATGTAATCCAAACACAAGCGGGTGGTTATAGGATATTAGTGGTTCCAGCATTGTGCATTGAAGTACCCCAGACTCACCAGAGTAGACCAAGAGGAAGTGGTGATCGTTCTTCCGGAGGCGAGACAGGTGGTGCAGCGGCCATCGCCTCTGCAGCCAGAGCAGGTGGTCCCGGGTTCGAGTCCCGGTCAATCGCCATTTTATCACCTGGCCGAAGATGTTGCAACTTTTCCTCCACGAGTAGTTACTCGGAACCTGAGAGTTAATTCACAACTATGAGGTGCAAAAGGGATAGTAATATTCTGTACGGTTGGTAATACTGGCGCTGACAATCATGAAAGGAAGGAAAAGGTATGTGACCATTTAAATGAGACCATCTACAATACCGTCGTCCTTCCCAAGGCAAACGGAACCCCTTCGGGGAACCCATTTAAATGGATGAAAGAGTCTTTTTCGTGAACCCATTTAAAAGGGTTCGTAGAAAATCGAGAAAAATGCTCCGATGGGAATAATGTATATATGAAACACATTGATTTTCTGTAATGAACTTGTTAAAAAAAGTCCCAAAGTATAAAGCGGCATATTATTATGTTCACCACAGTAAATAAAAATAACAGACCCTAAGGTGGATTTGAACCTACAAAACCTCTTTCACTCGCGCCACGAGTATACGTTCATAGGTTTTATTATTTCAAGAAGAAAAACTATTCTTCTGAGAAGTGCATTCGTGTTAGATGTATGAAAAATAATTTTTTTAAAAGCTTGAAGCGGATTTTCGTGCACTTCAAATTTCTTTGCGAAATCCTGATTTGCAGAAGGGAGTATGTTGATTAACGCAAATAGGAAAAAGAGCTAGGATAATTAATAACCTAAAGGAAGATTTTAGAAGCGTTGTTTATTCCGGTTGTTTATTCGGCTAAATAATTCTTTATTAAATTACGCGTCCTTTATACTGTTGTTTGCATTATAGCACAATCAAAAATAATATTTATTTTACCATGACAAGGAATAAAAAATATACTCTTATAAATAATGTTCCAACTAAAAGGGAGCGTGGACCCATTGAAAAGGGTTCATGGACCCTTTTAAATCGGTTTCGTTCCCTTCCTTAGAGAACCCAGTCAAGAATTCGATTAACGCCCGTGAATAAAGCCGAAGAAAGGCAGATCATTCCATCCGTCACTAAATGAAATGAGTCAGAAGCTCATGTTTGAATACTTTGATTCTTCTGACGTCTAGTGATGTAAGTTCTAGCATTGTGCCAACCAAGCCATTCAAGAGGATCGTCCTATCATTAATTTCCACCAATAAATATAAATATACGATTAAATCTTTCGATATCCAAGGTTGAAAGATTATTCCAAAAAACATATTTTTTACATTCTAGTTGAAATTAAGAATAAAACTGTAAATTCATGAGTTAAATTCCTTTTATACTTTATCAAGCCATTGTTATAGAACTCTTAATAATTATTATAATACACATTTTTTATGTTCGATTTTTATCGTTTCTTTTTAGTGATAATAATAATAATAATAATAATAATAATAATAATAATAATAATAATAATAGTAATAATAATTCAATCTGCTCTCAACCTTGTCGCGGATTAGAGCGTTATCTCTGTAACATCCCGGTCCGGATTTTCTTTTTTTTCTAGTTTCCATTGACTTTAGGACCATAACACGTCAAACCAATACTGTTAAAATAGAATTTCTACCTGACCGTCTCAGATAGAATTTCGTAGGAAGGAATTTGTTACGGAATATTCTATCAATAGCATTGCGTTACTTTGAGTTTATTGTTGCTCCTTGACCTATGTCTTAGAGCATGTGTTATATATCATTGTAAAGATCATTAAATAAACTGTAAAATGACACCTCTACCTGCTTTCTATCTCATTCAGGAGAGCTTCCAGAGCAACTCAAAAGTTTCGTGTAGAGCAGTTCTGGGACGTTTTGTTTGAAATTCATTGTTGTAACTTCGAAACGGGATGCAATTTTACAACAATACTCTGTACTTTTCTTAATCTATATGATGGCTATCTCCCTACAAAATTTTATCAAAATGTGGAATGGTGAGGTTTTGACTCTGTGTTGATTTGACATGAATGACCCCGTAATAGATGGGATTCTATCTCACTTGCTTCCTTTCGGAAAGTAGGAAAGTTCATTATTCTACACGTAGGCAGCAGATTCTTTTGGCAATAAACCTTTAATCTGAATGTTTTTCTGAGGAGTGAGGGAGTTGACACCCTGCGCCATAAGTCATTTCCTGTAGTTTCTCAATCCACGATAGCTTAAATCTTCTCATTCAAGAGAAGTGCAGTACAGTTTTCGCGAAGGACACGGTCTGCTGGACATGTCGCATCGTCATCCAGGAGGCAGTGATAGCGTGCACGTAGCGCCAGCAATTGTTATCAGCTGTTGCCCGGTGATTTGCGGCGCCTGTCTCGGGCCACGTGCTTCGTCGCAGCTGTGAACGATTCACTCCACGTCGGACAGAATTATCGCGACGATGAGGCCTTGAAGAGTCCCAAGGATATTTGGAGGATCGAATTTCTGGGAATTTATGTATCATACGTTGATGTGCGTGAGACGATTCATAAAAATTGACTCGATACTTCAAAATTCCCCTCATTGATGAGTAGTTATCGACTTCAAGTTGATATTACCACACATGATAAGTCTCGTAGCTACCGGTTACCTAACTTTGAACTTTGTTCTTCGAAAGCGTAGAATTACATTGAATTATACTCAAGTCGATTGTTTCCGTAACGGAAATTAACAATCGGATTGAATAAGTTGGTTTGGCAATAGACTTAATTCCAATGCAATTTTCTATATAGAAAATTGATTTGTTGAAAATTGAAGTTTTCATTTATAAAAATCAGACAATGAAATATGTAGCAAACCAAGTCATTGTCGTCGTACTCTTCAGAATGTTTAATTAAAATACAAATAATTTGTTTAAAACATGTTTTGATCAGTTTTTACAGTTTATGATTGTGCTTAATATTCTTTTTAATTATTTGTTATTCCACAGAACGAAGTTAAATATTGACTCATATTATTTACACAATGAACAGAAAAATATTCTACCCAGTACATATTTTACAATAACAGTACCCACAAAGTATAACTTCCATTTTTACTCCATAAGTCAGTAATAAGATTGCAATTCAGTAATGTATGCAACTGTTCACAATTCGTGAAATTTTTGTGCTCCCTCCATATTAGCGCGCACACACAATTAAACATATTCTTCAAACTAATTTGACATGAAATTTGTCAAGTTAGTTTGACGCTAAATTGAATGTTGTATCCTACTCACAAATTTTACCCAAAAACTATCACAAGCGAATCTGAAAAAGTCAGTTTAATTGCCTTTAGATAGGTTGGAAATGCTACAAAACTGACTCCTGAAAAATTACAGATGATTTAAGTGATAGTAACCCCGTGACATTTAGAAGTTGAAATTTCAACGGAATTTAACATAGGAAATAGTACATTAAAAAAACTTTATTGTCAAAAAAGCAGGTACAAACTGCGTATGACAACGTTGGGGGAAATAAACTAAGTTACTCTCCAGAGACAAGCAAGGGACCGTCCCATCAATTCCGATCAAGGGCCCTAAGGCAGAGGCGGATTCAAAAAAAATTCAGCAAAAGTTCCTAGATAAGATAAAANGCGTCCATTGTCTGTCTCTTATACACATCTAGATGTGTATAAGAGACAGAGATTATTCTGAGTATAGTGTTAAAAAATCATAAGAATTGAAATAACACTAAATTCACGATTTATTGTTACAATGAACACGCCCCTAGACAAAGCCTAGAGAACCTGTATGATAAATCCGCCTCTACCAGAAGGAAAAACGGAGAAAAATCCGGGCCAGGATGGGGCTACAGAATTTATGTACACAACCGTGCTAAAGTTGTGTACACATAAAACTAAATTAATATGAGCCATAAGACAACACAATCATGCAAGACAATAGTTTTTGAAATAGTTATAAGTTGTTTAAAAAGTACTACAGCAATGGCGTGATAAAGTACAAGACGAATTGAACTTTTGTTAAAATCAATAAATTCTTTT
>NNCF01130061.1:10745-23919 GCA_002313205.1 Laupala kohalensis | reverse complement strand
CCGTATGTAGTGAGTTGTATTTTCAAATTTTGCATAAAATGTTTTTCCACGTATTTTAAATTATCATAATGATCGGAACTAGAATCTATAACAGTATATGTGATCCGCAAAGTAAATAGACACAATAAATTTATATTTTATATTATTTTGTGAAGGCACTATAAAATATTTTAGAGAATTATAGGGTAGATAAATAAATATATAGATAAATTTCGGAAAATAATTTATCAAAATTAAAATGTACCTGAAACATTTTATTCTCAATCGCATTAATTTCGTAGTATTTATGATATATATTTTAAAACAATAAACTTAAAACATTTCTGGTTGACCTTACTTTATGAATCGCGACTGAATAAGATCCAATTTTTTTATAAATAATGTATACAATAAAACTTTTACATAAACAAGATGAGTATTATTCTGTAATAATGAAAGTATACCAGTGCTAATTGTGTCAACGTGTATTAGTCGGTGCTACTGGCAAAGACATTTGTGTCCCACAGAGCGCCGTTACAATGCAACCCGCATGATAGACATGTATCATAGAACGCGGTTTGCCTACCCTACCTTTGTAAGAATATCTTCCTGCTTAGAAACGGATTTAATTATAATTAACACATTCTTTGAGTAAGCACAAAAACAAATAAAACAGTATTTAATACATCTAAATTACAATAGGGCATGTAAATTACTAAGAAACTTAATTACGGCTGAGTACCCATAAATTAATAGAAAAAAATCATTTTCGAGAACAGAGTTTGCGTTGAGAGAAGATGGTAAAGATCGCAGCATTTCGTAATTAGTTTGTCTAACCACATTACTTTTTCTACAAGGAGAGAAGCTTTCAATTTGTTCGGACGTCTGTCTCTAATGCAATTATTTTGACATTTAACACTGAAATAAAATATTAAATTTTCATAAAGCTTTCAGAGTATTTAATTCCTTCTAGTACTTTTGTAATTTAATGAGAACATTCCAGCTCAGAATATTTGACTTCAGAAACGGTAGAAAACAAATTATTTTATCCTTTTAATTAAAATACGCTCTTTTTTGTCAAAAACTCCTTCAACAAGTACACCATTTAAAATGTATATTTCCAGGAAAATATTCTTCTACATTCTATCAAACGGAGTTTCAAATATTATTAGATATTTCCCGAAGTCTCGGAGAGTCACCAAAGCTTTTGAATATTTCACTGCCAGAGAGTTTTGCACGTTAATAAAAAGGTATAATTACTATTTTACTATATTAAATTTAATTATTTGTGATATTCCCACAGAGAAAATTTATTTGCTAAAAATGTCTCAATGCTATGTCTGCTATGACTTACATCGAGCTTCAATAAACGAATATTTCAAGTTCAAGTAAGATTTCACATTTGATAGATTTCTTCTTATCGTCGGTCGCATTAAATGTTACTTTTCGTACATATTGCACATCTGTTATAACAAAACTTTTTATACTTTCTTAATGGAAATGGAAGAACTCATTCACGTTATATCACTTCAAATACTCACACTCTCTCTCATAGTTAAACTTGTTTGTATATACACTTGCTAGTGTATATAATAGTTGGTCAGTCTTTTTCGAATGAACTGGAGCCGAATGTCATTCCGGAACGTGACGCTCAGAGTTGTCGACGTTAGGTGAACATTTTCATACATGACCTACCTGAAGTCCATTTCACCCTTAAAATGTCGAGCTATAATAAGACGAAAATGTCTCATTATTTTGTTGTAAAAATAAAGAGATGTAATTGTACCAAAATCCAAAAATTAACATGTGTGAAGATTTCCATGTAAATCTCAAGAAGGGTAAAATCTTAATTATTCCACTTCCGAGTTCTGCTCGTGGAGGCAAAGATGCATCGTGTATGCCCAGATATAAATGACGGCGGACCCGGTTTCTCCTTCTATGACTGTAGGTTTGCTGTCCACTTCACATCCCAAACAGAAGGCATACACTTTGCAGTCTATCATTATCTGTTTTGATATTGTATTTAGTTGAAATGAAAATGTATTATATAGAAATTATATTGTATTTGAACGTAACAAATAATTTCCGGATAAAATCAAGAAGAGATCAATACTCAGTAATGATAATGTTGGAGTCAGGGTGTATAATGAGTTGATAAATAATAATAGCAGGAGATCCTAGGTTCGAGTCCCTGCCTATTCTCTTCTGACCATTACGGTGCAAATTTAAAATCTGATGTCGGGGTGATGCGGTCGAACAACGAATAGTGCCTTTCTTCTTGAATTCGGTCACTTTTCTCCTCTGTCCGATCGAGCGTGATCCGAGAGTTTCTTCGCTGGTACACCTCATCCTCCAAAAGGTTCGAGAAAGGGAGACCCACTGGTTTTAGGTCCTTTTGTACGATCGTTGAATTCTTCAATTGGCCATGATGAATACTAGAGGTGATTTTCTGTCTTACCAGGTCGCGTCCTTCTATTCAACAAGAATTCGTTGGCTTACAATTATCCGATTGCGGTGAACCTCGCCGCCAGGTAACAGATGAATTATGGTATGTTGAATGAAAATGGGAAACGGAACCGAGATTCGAACTCGGGACCGTGAGCTTAGCGCGCTCGTGCACTTTCCAATTGCGTCATCCCGTTCGCTTCTCGAACACATCTTCCATTTTCGTTCAACGTACCATAATTAATTATCCGATAGTTCACTTAGCATTCCAAGATATGGGTAACAAATATAGGTAAAAAATTTAATAAGTTTAAAGTTGTAAATGAACAAAATCGCATTAATTAAATGTAGCCCACTTCTTACATATTGATTGATATAATCACAACTAAAATACAACAACCGTCGTCTCATGTGATATTATTTACAAAAAATAAGGTGGATTTTTTTTGTTTGACACTAAAAACGTCGCACCCATTAAAACACATTTTGGAAAAATGACAAACATTTGTTCTTCCATTATAAAAATAGCAATTGTTTTTCTCATACAAAATTAAATATTTGTGTGTGAATTGGACGAAAAAATCATTTCATACATTCCTACCGATATGAAAGTATCAAGTGAACATAAATAAGATTTAGACTGCATGTTTGAGAATTGTCTTCTCCCTTGTAACATATCTTCTTCCTAGTTTATCGCCTCTTTCACCGGAATAAACCAGGATCATTTTCCAGGTTTCCTTCAACGTTAGTCAAGAATCGTCATTCCGTGAGGGTGATGCTTACGAGTAAAACGACGATAGCATCTGAAGAGCTTTTGCTGACGTAATGAAGACAACAAAAGAAGCGCGCCAGTTTCAACGCCTCCTGACGTCACGAAAGCTCGTGAATAACGCAGAGCTGTTGCTATGGGGACGGGCGCCAGCCACACCGCTTCTTGAGAGTGACGGGATCTTACCTTCGAAACAGGCAATAAGGAAACGAAAATCTGTGTCACGTAGCAAAATAAGGGGAAATTGATATTATATTCCACCATTTGCATACTAATATTGTAGGTTTAATATTTGATAAGACGTGTACGTTGATTCATTATATTTCAATTTAAAATTTTGATACCTAATTTCAGTAATCATTAGTTAAACATGTACACATAAATAACAAAAAGAATGAATAATCTCGACGACAAAATTAACAACAAGGGAATACATATACATAAAAACAATTCTATAAAATATAACTAATCAGTGATAATTATTTCTTCTGTAAATTGCCGTCATGTAGATGTAGTTTCTTTGTTGTTAATTTTATGTCATCTTGGTAATTCGTTTGTTTATTCATATATGTCCTTTCAACGGTTCATGACTGAATATTGCAGACAAAGCGTTATGTGGGAATAAAACTCGAACGAAATAATATACATATTTCTTATTTACAAACAACTATATTATCTATATATACATAAATGTATTTATATATTTGTTCCATAGTACTTTTATTTTGTAATTATGTTTTTTGAGCAAATTATAATGGTCAGAATATTTGCATATAATTATTTTATTAAAATATTGTGGTTTTGTACATTTATATTCTCACTATTATCAACGTATTCTTCCTGTAAGATTATCTTATTTATCACACAATTACAACTTATTCACAACATCGTCTTCTCTTCAGACTAGATGCAAAATTTTATCATTGTATAGAGCCCACTCCCTTCGCAGGAACTCTAAGAGAACGATGGATTACGCTATCTTATATATGAAGTACAAAATCAATGTCCCTGGTCGACATATTATGCAACTTTTGTAATTACCCGGGTGTTAATGAAGTTGTCCAAGCTTCAATTTTCTCGTGTGGTATACCTTCCCTGTTTCCACCACGTGTACGCTCGTAGAGTGCCGCTCCTCCATCTGTTGGCGGAAACCGGAACTAATGTTTTTCGGTGCGGTCGGAGTCGATTGACTTCCACACTGTGCCATTAACGTAACGCTCAGGTTTTTAGTCTCATTAGGTACACACGTCGCGGTGAGTGGTTTAACTTTAATTTTAACCATCCTGTGCTTCAGTAACCGAATCGAACTATTCTCGTATGGTGGGTGTAGAAAGCTTTAAATTACACAAATTAATGAGTCGTCGTCACAGATAAACATTTGTGATGTCAAAAATATTCATTTTTAGTCTTTCAAGGTCTTCAGGAGTCAAATTCATACAATTAACTCAAACATTATTTTCTAATATATTTAAATAACATGGTAGTTAACATAGGAAATTTGTAGGTGGTGTGGTTTGTAAGAAAATCAACGAATTTTAATTATCTATCTGTACAACGTATTACTCGTTCCACGCTCTTCAGGTAAAATACAAATTTTAACTTCACAAAAGGAACACAATGAATAAAATGCAATAATCGATTTTACCTCCATATACCTCAACTATTCCCTTTAAGGAAGTTTTATTTACTTACAAAGTTAAGAACAAGTATCTTGTGATATTTACATTTACTCCAAAAAACTTTAAACCTTTAAAAAGATGGGTCAAACCTCGCGCAAAACAACCAACAAGAATCATTTGTTAACTAAGCTGATAAAAAGCAATGAAGAAATAATCTATATAACTTATAAATAGAAGGATAGAGATGAATCATAAAAGAAAAATTCGAACAAATAAGCTGGAACGTGTTTTACATTGTTGACTTTAGTTGCATTTCCGTAAATATTTTCGAAAGAAATTATTTTATTTTACAAACGTAAACTTTGATATTAAAGCTGGTATATAATTTACATAATAGAAATAGAGCGTCAATATATTAAAATTTGATTTGCATACACGGTGTCTTTTTCCAAAAAGAAAATAATATTTTTTACACGTAAAAAATGCACGAATATTCGAACCTCCAAGAAAATTACCAGCATCTTTCTTGAAGTCACGTTGATTTGGAGTGCAATACAAGAACAAGATTGTGAAAGTGATAGTAGCTCATAAAAATCACGACAAGTGAAACCATAAGTTACAAGAGTTTTAAATTTGAAATATCCTTCGTATGACACGTATGACAGTTCTTTATCTTTCACCAAATTCTTTCTAGGGAGAGAGACTTTTTGACATTATGAAGATTTTTTTTTTTGCACGGTTTACAGCTTCTGGTGGTCTTAACAAAGGTTTTATTTTTACATAGGTGGAATTGAAAAAGTTTATGAAGTGCAAGAATCATAAAAAATATGAGGTCTGTTCGGAATATATGTTCCGTCTCGTTGTAACACAAAGCGCCAATTCTTTTATAGGTTTATACCTTACGCAACTTTAAGATACAACTCGCAGCATAACTCATTCTGCATTTAGACATTTTCATATCGATAAATGAATTTTTAATGCCTTCGTAGTAGAAGTCAGTTGTGTGTGTGTAGCCGTACATTACTTCTTCTAATACATATGTGCACCGCTGAGACCCTAGCTTTTGTTCCATGTTGAAAAAAAATACTAATTTGATATCATGAGTTCAGGTCACATTTGACTAAACTTATTGATACACTTAGTGAAGAATATTGACTGATTTAGGTGAAAAGGTGAAGAAACACCGTGGATGTCATATCAGGGCAGTAATGAGTAATGTTTGAATAACCGCCACTATAAACTATTCAGTAACCATTGAGTGCTAGCAAAAATTCGACATTCCACGTCTTTGTTTTTAAATGACGTCTCTGAACTTCTAGGGAAAAGTAGGATGTATATATAAACTTTCCGAACAACCCTTTTAATAAAAAAAAACTTTTGTCAGAGTGCTGTATTCATAAATAATGTGTGTACATTGTATAAATAATATTAATAATAATAAAACTAAAAAATTATGTTGAGCGAGACTGGGACTTTAACAAAATATATATCTCACTAATAGGGGAAATGTAAAAAAAAGCTTTTTTTCACTTTTGATAGAAAAAATGTTTATTGTAGGTTGAAGAATTTTTCTACTTTTCATAAAAATTGGGGACATATACTTTTATCTGATACTCAGTTTATTAAAATTGATCCAGTCGTTCGAAATATTAAACCTCTGAAACTCGAGCTTGAATATTTCTGCTTGGCATTCGACTAGAGCATTAGTGGGGCACGTAGCTACCTGACAATCTCGCCAGCCTTTGTTCTCTGTCAACGCGATGCATCGAGTGCTTCCTGGAAATCTCTTCATAGTGAGAGCAATGATTGAGTCAACCGCAAATGACGCGTTTGTAAATGGATTCAAATTGAAATCAACGAGTGATCAGAGGCGACACTTCACATCTTCATATCTCCACGGGTGAATGAATCTGGTACGCAGTAAACACGGGCAATGTAAATGCAATACGCGATTAAAGTTTTGTTTTACTTTTTAGATTTATCACGTTAAATGAAAATTGAAGATGAAACTGGAAACCGAACCCGGGACCTCCATCTTTGCTCATTGGTACGCTACCACTGTGCCTTACCGCGCCTACAAATGTGTCATTCAACTTTCCAAGACTTTTCATTCATCATAATCTGATTAATCTGTTACCTGGTGGTGATTTATGTATCCCTCCATCCCTAGGTACGCTAGGTAGCTAGGTTAGCTAGGTAATCGATTGCATATGATTAACTTCGTTTCAAAACACAAGCATTTTCATACAAACGTAGGCTTCCGCGACCGGAATCGGTATGAACTTGTCTGTCCGGGACAAACTGCGTCTTAGTAAATACAACTAAGGTACGTTGGTAGTTGTATCTACTAAGACGCGGTTTGTCCCGGACAGACAAGTTCATAGAATCATTTTCACTTTACAACATGAACAAAAGAAAATACTTTTAAAAGAAATAATAGTTATAAATAGTGCACACCAATTGTTCAAGACTACAAACATAATTGCACAACATTTTCAGACGATGTCAATAAAAATTTAAGAAAGAATTCATTTGGATGAATCATAGATTTTTAAAAATACAGCGGGTGTTCAAAAGTAGTGAATAACTTTTTCAACCCCCACATATCGCTCGATTACAGAAAAGCTACGTTTTAAAAAAAATTAAAATTGGTGCAATTTAAACACTTCTCCAAATACGATTTCTACTTTCCTTTTTACTGCTACAGTGCTCTTAAATATAATAGGCATTTAACAAAAGCAACAAGTTAAAGACCATTAGTGTCTTCTAACGATGGTACAGTATGCAACGAAGTTGTGCAAATCATCAAAAATTGATCATCACCAATATCCACCACTCACCGACTCATCATCCTCACCTTTTGTAGATCTGTTGTACTCACCTGAAAAAGAGAGAAATATATGTTTGAATATATTGAGTACTTATTCACAAATTTCACATTTTATTCATCTTGAATTATTTACAGTACGATACATAACTGAAAAGAATTTATATGTGTAAAATAGGGTATACGGATGCTTTGAAAAAATTTCTATCAAAGAAAACCGTGAAAATTTTTCAAATGAAATTTGACAAAGGTTCAGTACGTTGTTTTGATCCATTTGTGTCCATTTAAAGGAGTTACTTTATTTAAAACTTAAGATGATAAAAAAAATTTTCTATCACCAAACTAAAGTGATATACTCATGAAGTACACGACTTGAACTTATTTTATATAATGTATGATTTTTTTAAATGTTGGAATCGAATTTGAACCGAGAATCGAGTCAAAAGGTATGGATTTGAGATCAGAATCTGCATAGAAAAAAAATTTAAAATCGACCCATCACAGTTTTTCATTGAAGTGTTACAGACTTGTACCTCTTTCAATCCATCGCTCTGAATGAATTTCGATCAATCGAAGACCCGTCCTGAAGTCGACGGACGCGGGAGTCACTGACAACACAGGTACGATAACACCCGCTTCATACGAAGTACCCTGTACTGCGGCTGTGTCTGCTTCGCTCCTGTGTGGGGGTGCGTGGTTTTGCAAGCCAATCGCAACGAAGCACCCTTCGTCCTTCCCCCCCATCCCTTCACCGGATCCTCCTACCACAGAAACACCTCCTTCCCAAACACGCTTCAAGGCAGGTCACGAAGCATCGAGGCGAACAGTGTTCTCTTCCCGTTCAACACACTTCTTTTCGCATGACGAGATCACGAGGTGACATTCTCGTACGGATTCATAAACGTTAATAAACTTATAAACTTTATTGTCAAAAAAAGCAGTTACAACCTCTGTATGACCACGTGGAGGATAATAAAATAATTTTACTCTCCGGAAGAAAGCGAGGGACCCGAATGTGAAGAAAAAAATGACGTACACATCGTGCGAGGGTTGAGTACTAATAAATACGTTACTGATATCTGTTACTCGTAAAAGATAATTATTTGGAGCTTCAGTGTCATGAAAATTGGAAAAAGTAATCAATGAAATTATTTGAAATTTTAAGGAGCACTTTTTAATAATTATTGCAACTTAAATGGATAGTATTTATGAATTACAACAGAAAAACAATTAAAATTGGCTGCTAATCAGTATATGGAAATCTTCACTCGCAGACTGTTACCGGGCAACGCCACGTAATTCTGTAAGTATATAATAAGAAGAAATAACAAGCATGATTGAAAATGAATATTTTAATATACATATAATAAAAGTTTTCTACACATGATAAATTATTCTAGATATTTATGAGTAAGTTTTCCGGCATCGCAACACCTCTCGTGCATTTAAAACGAGTGAAGCGAGCTCATTATTGTTATTTGTACTCGACGCAGACAGCTGTATTCGAGATCGTGGGCGGCCGAAAACATGCAACGTGCTCGAAGCTTAGTGACGGAGTTTATGTACAGTACTGGAAACAAAAATTGGCCCACGTTTATTTAAGTTCCGCACTCTTAGCAGTTTCGATTTGTTAGGTTTGCTACGCCACTCCCCTGCGACGGGGACGACCCTCGTTCGACCAATCGTAGGCAAACTTGAAACTGCTTCCATATTTGGCAGACCAACAAAAGACTAATATTGGTGAATATATTAAGTCGTAAGGGGGGAAAATGTTTTATTACGCCGCTATTAAAGAAATATTTCGTAATTTTTTATAATACACGTCTTGGACTTCCATTACAAAAAAGTATTCTTTAAGTACTTCACTTCAATAAACTATATTATTCTCTATATTAAAATAACATCTCAAGTTGTTGACTCACAACGCCGTCCTAGGGAATATAAAACAAATTAAACTTGCAAATTAAACAAATAGAACGTGCTCGAAGCTTAGTGACGAAGTTTATGTACGAGAATCTATTGTGTGCAAAAACTATTATGTCGACATCGATAGGAAGTGATAAGAAAATTCAAGTAAATATTATGTAGAAACAAAACCATTGTAAACTAATGTGATTATAGTAGATTCTTGAGAAGTTTCTTTTACGTTTAACAATTTATTCATACCATTACAAAAGTACCTTAGATTTTATGTCAAAATGCTATGGAAATCGAACAAAAGGCATTTCTTTGCTTATTATTAATAACTTTTGTTGTTGTTTAACATTGTTTTTTGCTCCAATATATTTTCCCTTATCTTGTATACCTGTAAGTATCAGTTTAATCGTAGTGTTTATCGCCAAACCATTGGCACAACTACGTGTGGGAAGCGCTCTGCTCTCAATTCCCATTTCCCGTTAAAATATTGTATGTTTTAAATTAATTAGAACAATAAAAAACAATTATACAAGAGTAATGCAAGTAGCATCTAATTTCACAGATGAGTGTTTGGCTAATGAGTACGAACCGTGAGAAAAGTAGGAAGAGACCAGGAAATTCCAGGACAAAGGCAGAGAAGCACAGCAAGCGCTCGAGGCAATGGAACGCGGTGCAACAAAAGAAGCGACGTATTGTATGAAGGCGAAACACGAGTAGAGATTCCTTGTATTCAGAGCTAGTGAACGGCTCACGTGGGCGGAGGGTAATAAACTGACGGAGATCCAGAAGGTATTCATCAAAAGGTTTCATGGAATGGGGAAATACAGAATAGACACAATAGGGAAGGACAGAAATATTTTTTTATAATCCATGTTCATTTTAGGAAAGGCTAAAAACTACTTTTATTCTCTTTATGAAATACAGTACACAATTCCAATACATTCTCTACGTAAATTGTGATCATAACTCATACAAATATTTAAATTTATTTAAAGTCTTTCTGCGTTTTATTTCAACATAAGGACATCGATTGTACACACAACTTCTTAATCTGTATTAGTTAACAACATACAAATTTGTGCCGTAGTTTGTTTTTAAATAATCAATAAATATTATGACGTTTTCTACCAGTCAATATATATATAATCGTGTTTACCTTTCCTCGCTACAAAATAATTTTAAATTTATAAATTTCTCATCATACCCAAACCATTTTCACTATTTTTTGTCTGACACACTTGTAGTCCAATAAATGTGAGGAACACTAATTTTTTTCACCTCCTTTTATTCAAATCTTCCTTTACATCTATTTCCTCGAGGAAGTCTAATATATTGCTTTCCATTCCTCCATATTCTTCATAAATTACATATAATTCTTCCTCATATAATAATCAAATATTAGTGGCATGGAGATGAATGTATACAACCTCATATATACACAATAACATAAGACGTTGCCTCGTAACAATGTATTATTGAAGGAAAAATAATTTTTGAGTTCATACTTATGATCATAACGATTTGAACTTATAGTAATATTTATAATAAAAATGTATAAAAGAGTATAGCTTAAAAGGTTTTCAATAAAAAATCTGCATTACATTTTTATGAGGTTTTCACTCATATTTTTAAAAGACACTATCACTTCATGAAAATTGAAAAATGACAAAATTTACCCTCTATTATTACGCTACTCAACTCATGATAATTATAATAAATCTTCAAAAAATATTAACATATATCTCTGGAGAGATTGATGTGAAAAATTGATGAATGAATGGACAGAGTAGGAAGAATGACTGTATTGGAAGGAAAGTCAATAAACCGAACATGAATGTAGGACACATCTGAGAATAGCTCCGAGGGTATCGGCGAAAGGGAGAATAGCATATGGAAGGTATTGTAGTGGCATGTTGATATTAGGTACTCGTATGTAATCTCCTTTTCGGTACAATATCGAGANGGGTATCGGCGTAAGGGAGAATAGCATATTGAAGGTATTGTAGTGGCATGTTGATATTAGGTACTCGTATGTAATCTCCTTTTCGGTACAATATTGCCCTTTGCCCTTTGCTTGCCCTTTGCTTGCCCTTTGCTTGGTCGCCTCAGACTCACCTCAATACCTATATTTAATTATATAATTATTTTATCTTTAAATTTAGATCATAGTAAACAGAATTTTTGGTCCCTATTCCAATGAAATTTTGTGCGATGGATTACTACGACCAGGCCGGAAAAAAGTGACAAAAAAATGTGTATCTTTAATTTTGATCTGAATCGCAAGTTGCCAACTATTCACGAAAATTGGTAATATTCACCAAAGCAGTTCTTATTCATTAATAATTCATTCTACATATTTTTTAAAATATCGGATTAGGAAAATTATTTTGTGATTTTAAAACTTGATAATCAATTTAGACTACCGTTTGACGCCTTCTGTGACAAAGGTCGCATTGTCTTGTCACGTGATGCGGCTGCCATTTACAATTAAAACTATTTTCCACAGTTTTTGATGAATTATTCTTGAAAGTGCACCGCAAGGTGTAAAAATACTAACATCATTACCATGTTCCTATTTCCATTTGGTATGTTTTAGTAGGACTTTTTTCGCTATGTTAAGTCGATACTTTTGTAAAGATATGAAGAAAACACGATCCCGCGAAAGTTTTCCCATATAAGCCCATAGTAATTAAAAGTCAAGTAATTCAAAATTTTGCGCCGTATTTGTAAGAAAATTCGTCACCACTGGATAAAGAATGGTTTTACATATTCATTTAATTTTGTTCGGGAGGGGGGGGGGTTATTAAGCCTAGTCCATCTGTATGACATAATACCTTAACGGTTTCATATTCCCTCTAATAATGTGCGTATATTATTAAGTAGAGGGGAAAATGAAAAAGCGTTTAAAAGATGGCAATTTTACAGAAATAATCCAAGGAAGCGCTCAGGAAACCGAAAGCTGGGATAAAGATATTGAAATGTGTTGGTGAGATGAAACGTTAAGTGAGTTAAGCAGATCAGCACACTCCAATCTAGAGGAAAGCTTTGAAGGGAGATGAAAGTAAAAGACGCGATTAAGACTCTATTCATCGAGGTATCAAGAATTTCTGTTCAAAAGCAAGAAAACTCTCAGACTAGTGATTGTGAGGAGAAACTTAGGATGAGATTAAAACGAACAACAGAATAATGATGAAAAATGTTTAGAGGAAGTTCAAAGCTGCTACAACCATTGAAGTATTTTGTAAATCGCAAACACGATAATTACAAAAAAACGTTGAAAAAATGGATTTTAGATAACCATCAAGTGAATAATATAATAAGGAAACAAAATATGGAAAAAAATCAAGATAAAATTGTGCAACCTTCACTAGTTTTCCAATATATAAATATTAATTTTTGCATGTGTCTTATATGTTTGTTCAGTTAAACCAATCTCCTTCGTCCTCGCCACTTCCCGTTACGCGTGGTTGGCTTTATCCGATCTTTACTTCACTGATAATCGTCATGAACGAACAGACCCAAAACCATCGTGTCTCCTTTTTAATTAAACCGTTAGGTTAAACCAATAAGTTGTTTTCAATGTGTATCCATCACACACAAACGGAAGTCAACGCAATG
>NNCF01130061.1:0-10727 GCA_002313205.1 Laupala kohalensis | reverse complement strand
GGGCTTTACGGCTCGTCGACATCGAGGTCATTAGAGCCCTAAAAACTTGTACAGGTAGGTACAATGCAGTTACCGCACTAAGGAGAGCCAACATGACTCTCCCCGTGTGTGGGACTCGCCGAATGACTCAACCATACCCACCAAAAATCCTCCTGAATTACAACATACCAAAACATATCTCAAAACATTGAGGACAAAAATTAGGGGTAGGACAAAGAATGAGGGGGGACGAAAATGAGGAAAATGAAAGATACCATAGCCCTCGCAACCTACTAGCGTCGGGATTGAAAAGAACAAGAGATGACCAAGGAAGGTCAGGAAAGAGAAAGGAAGGAGCCTTTCACAAGTAAGTGGAAGTAATGCCAGACTCAGCTCGGGGCCCCGTGTTTGCCAAACACGTACTTACTAGATTATGTCCCCTGGGGGCGGGGGGGGGTATTGAGCGTAGATGGCATAAAGGGAGGCGTATAAAACATGTCTAGTTGGTGAAGATGTCAACAAACAATTTTATATTATCTATTTATTTTCTATTCATTTAACTTTGTGAAAATGAGTGATTTGCCCGGGAAGAGACCAATGCACACTGGAGGGTGACGATGAGTGAGTTCAATGAGTCAGTATTACACCGAGTGTTGCAGAACTACACGTGAAAGAGATATGATAGGACACATTAATAGGAACACGGTAAGGTAAGGTTCATGCGTCCAGAAATTTCTCCCAAGATATTTAACGGGAAAAGACAAAAAGATCACAAGACAAAAATTGTTTAAAGCGCTTTTTGTGGAAATTAAGAAAATGATATAGGTGTTCAAAGTTCAAAAATAACAAGTTACAAGAAATGTTCGAAGTTTATTATATCCTTTGCACACCTCGCACAGATGTCGAATGGATTGACGAAAACGTTCTAGCTGGAATCCGCCAATTCCCGCGATGTAATATTGTAATTTGTCATTGTTCAGCTTTGACCTGTATCCTGTATTATACTGTGACCTTTTCAACCTGTATTAATTCCTGACTACCCCTAATAAAGCACTTTATGTCCCTCTTTGTCTCGCGTTCGTTGTTTTCGTCTCATTATACTCTTCAGGAGACATTTTTGGATATCTGAACCTTAATGACTTTTGTTACAATTAATTTGTTCTATTATCCCTCAAAATTTTTTACATACAATTCTCGGACACACTGTATACGTACATGAATCACATAATACGTATATGGTGATATTTTAAATGACATTCATTCTTCCTTTGGTGTTAAGATATAAAATAATACGAAAGGAGATCACACATTGTCTAATTAAATAAACAATTAAGAACTTAAGACCTTTTATGGACAAATAAAAATTCACACGGGAGTTTGAATTTATGTACAGGTTCTGAAATACTGGTTTATACAGAAATTTGGTTTATACAATACAATAGTATAACTTTTGTGTTTCTGCTTTTTTGTAAATATATTTTGTGTTTATAGTTATGTCTGTATCATGTTCATTTGCACTGTTGCAATGTTTATTGTTATAATTTGTTATTACTTGATCACCTGACGACGACTTAAATCCAAGTCGAAAAGTAGTGAGTTCTTCACAGAAAATATAAATATTATTTGTCCATAAAAGGTCGTACTTTTTTAATGGGTCATTATATATATTTAATTCGATTTTATAATTGATGTTAATTGTAGTAGAATCACACATAGTCGTTTGAAAAAACACAACGAATCCAAAAGGGTATAAAAAACATCCACTTAAACTATATTAACTAATGCTCGTAACGTATACCGATATTAAATAGTCCATTTAACCACAAAACTAACGAAAATGAATTGATCGAAATATTGTTGCAGTTAATTAAGGGGAAAAATATGTTTACTAAATTAAAATCAGATCAACCATCGTTCTCATATATCTTGTAAATACTTGAAGATAATTGTATACGAGTTTAAAATTTTACCAAAAAATTATAAAATGTTTTTAATTTTAAACTTTAATACAACTGAAGTTATTCTTAAGTTCCAAATATTTAATTAAAACTTGAGGAGTCAATTTCATAACATCATGGAACGCTTAATATCTACCCGAAATAAAGTTTCATGGGATACTAAATTGAATGTTAATTAAAACAAAGTTGTTGTTGCAATACAAAACCGCGTTGCTTGAAACTTGGAATGAAGAACGCCTGAACCAAATTTCTACGAGAAAATCTAACAGCTCACGTTCAAGATTGAAGACCAGTATTTTCCCACGTGCTTTGTGTTTGAGGAATAAGTTATCAAAGAATGTCCTTAGTTAAAATGTAATATTTCTGTATGAACCGGGGTAATAATGTAATTTTTGTAATGATACTTCATTAGTAGCAATTGCTTAAGAATTTTCACTCAAGTACCAGTCATATTATTTTACTATCAGCAAATTACACACACATTGTTCAGATATTCCATACCATGTTTTAGGGGTGAATACAACTATTTTTCATTCAAAATCAATTTTTCTAATAAAAATTTTAAAATTTTGGTTTAAGCAAATACAGTAGTTATTTTATTATAATTTACAAATACGTAATTCGTCGAGAAACGTCAAAAAGTAATATATTATTTTCCCAACTGAGGTACAATAATAAATTTTGCTTCACATTGGCTAACAAAGAACAAAGACTCAATTTTGTAATATCTAGTTTTTACGTAATTTGACAGGTTCAAATTCACTATTTTTCACACAAAAAATCAGAGTACGTGATTAAAAAAGTAGAAGTTACATGCTCAGATGTTTTGCGAATTAAAATAACCGTGGAAATTTTAAACATCGTAAATGTGAATGGTGACATTCAAAGCGATTGTTAGCCCAGTGGACGCAGCAAATACAGAACTCGTGAAAGCGATACCGCAACCACTTTCCTTTGCACACGACCCGCTTTCTGTGTTGCCTTGGCCGGCCGCCGCTGCAGGGCGCTGCTGCGAATCATGACAAATGAGGGCCGGCTCCGAGACATTCCCAACGCAGTCCGTTCCAAGACAAAAGGCCCCCAGTGGCCGCGTTGGCCAAGGATTAAGTGGAATTGCTCTAGGATACATTTGTTCAGTCCAAAACATGTGATTTTGCTCTAATAAATGCATTGCAGAGAGAATTGTTATAGTTCTTATAAATGACAACGTTCATAAGATAAACGACTTTACTAAAACATATTGGAGAGCGCGTGGTTTTATTATTGAAGTGCCAAATCAAATTTTAAAAATCTTGTAGCCACTGAATTTTATTAAATGTTTTCATTGTGTGGTGCAGTATATTCGGTTATCAAACACTAAACACGAAGAAATCCTATTTTTATTTCGAGATATTCTGTGTCCGGGGGAAGGACTGTATTGGGTAGACTAGTAGAACAATTTGAATAATGAAACACGGACTTAATTCTGCGGAGAATATTAGAAGGTAATATTGCATAACTATGTAGGGTTAGCTATCATACCTGAGTGATATGAGTAATCTAATAAATTTGAGAGGATACTGATTTTTATACACACATTGAGCAAAACAATGTGTTCTTCAATAGATGGTTAAAGAATTGGAATGGCCTATTCGCACCACGTCAAGTCCTAACCGGTACTCTCTGCCTCATGAGTTTATTAAACTGGAACTAATCAGTATAGAACTAAACATTTACAAACTAAAAAATTAAGGTTTGGCATTATATCCTTTTTGACTCTATTATAACAGTTTTGTATAGGATTTGTAGTAAATTAACTTTTCTCAAGATTAGTGGGTAATACAAGAGTAAAATTGTTTAGGGGGATTTGTATTTTATTCTCACATCAGCAGAACTATTATAAATTTAATGGATAGGCCGTCAATGGAGGACAGGCTGTAAAAAGATAATAGGGAGTTTTTACGAAGCGTTCCTGAGAGCTGCCGTATACGTTATTCACAAGCGAATTCCTTCTGCGCATGCTCAGAAGTTAGTGTTCCTCTAACGCTCCTAGCGTAGAACGTTACAACGCCTCTGTTCGCGTACGATAGTGATACACAAGTGGTAGAGTTCATGACGCAGTCTGTTCTGGATCTGAGGTTATGTTGATGTCTGAGAGGATAAGAGAGAGCACGTACTACTGCACGCTTGCATAGAAATAGTTAGTAGAGGTTCACAATTTTTAGTATGATTTGAGTGTAAGGTACGCCATGTAAAATGCGTCGAATACACTCGTGCTTTCCGGGTGCGTTACGCGGCTGACGTCATCAACGTAACGAATATTCTGGGAAGCGTGTACATTGCGGAAAGAATGGTACTTTGGTGCTTTCAATTTCAGTATTTAAGCTGTCTTATTTCAATAGAATCATTCATAGAGGTTTGAATTTTACTCACTCTCCTTTTTTCAATTTGAAAATTCTGTCAGTTCATTAGGTTCGTCTTGAATCTATTTCCTTTTAATTCAATTCATTTGTAGTGGATTCATTGACAACATCACTAATGACAGGTAGTTGGAAAAGCACACTCTGCATTGTAAAACAGACAAAGACTTCGAAATTAACGCGACCTCCGGAAGACTTTGATGCGAAGGACTTGAATGAATTGCAGGAAAGACACTAGCAATTCAAAGTGCTTCCCACTGAGTTAAAGAGCAAATAGTCTTTGGAGCCACGGAGAACAGATGAGGGAAATTGTACGCAGGTAACACGGACCTTCACAGGTTAGTCGTACAGTAAGTGAGCACATGCACAGCCTTTCACCTAAAGCCTGTTCTGCATAGAAGGATTCAAAGATTAAATAGAATGACAGAGATGGATTAAATATGCAGAGAACGCTCTTATAAAGAGATGTGTATTTATTTCATTAATATGTCAACAAAATAGAAAATATATATTTTTTGATTCACCATAACTCTTTATTTATTATACACTAGTTGAAATTTTAATTTATAATACAATATTAATTCTAATATACCCAAGACACAATTAAAAAAATATTATCCACTGCCCATTGATTTTAGATTAATTCTTACTCTATTCAATAAAGAGTTGACAATTAAAAAACTCATGCCTATTTTGATGACGCTTTAAAATTAGCATCTTATAAATTTCTGGTCATATGTTGTACAAGAAATGATTTTGTGAAGATACTTATGTGAATTGGTTTCTTTAAAATCTAATACTGAAATCTCTAGAATTTGCCTTGTGAATGTAGATAAGAAAGATTGAGAGAGACATCACGGCTGATGACTACACTACTTGCATTACACTACAATATCAGAATAATGTTAATGGTGCTGATATTCTGTTAAATCAGTCTTGAACTTTTAGGAATGCGAGTTTTTATTCCTTTATTCGAATTATGGGCTGAAATTCTTTGCAACGTATGTCAACAGAATTATTTCAAAACAAATCTCAAAGCAAAATAAAAGTTGAAGATTTCACCAGTTTAAAAAACTGTATTTTGGAGTTTTAAATTTTTCATCAATTCAGAAAGAAAAAAACCCTACTATAATTATACTTTAAGATAGTACTCTTAACTAATGAACCAAAAACAAATATTATTAAAAGAAAATTAAAAATTCCCTCGAAGTAGTAACAAAGCAACAAGAATGCAGTCATTGTAAAGCTTTGTCTCGCCTCGCCATGGAGTCAACACTTCCCAGAATTCTCGGCGACGGTGCTCTCGATCCGTTAGAGGATTATATGATATTATTTTGAAACATGTGCGGGGAATAACGGCTCAAATAGAACCGAAAACCCTATATGATACGAATTTAAATGAGCGCCAAATAAGAGCGCGTTCTGTGAGGCATAAGACGCAGATAGAAACTTTGGAAATCCGATTGTAATAATTAGAAAAATGAGAATACACCTTGTGGAGCTAGCGACGCAAAACTAGTCAGAGACAAATGATTGGCGGAATTCACAGTGTATAAATTTTAATTGGAGTGGGGAGAATTGCTGAGGGGAAGGAAATGCGACAGGTATCGCTCTCAATCTTACGTGAATCGTCAGAGGGGACGGTCGAGCAATATTTCGTGGATCATCAGAGGGGACGGTTGGGTCTCGTATCACGTGGCTCGTCTGAGGAAACGGATTAGATATTGCGCGAATCGTCAGAGAGTACGGTTTGAATTGAATATTTTGAGAAGCGTTGTAGAGGACGATCCGTGGATAAAAAGAAAGAACGTAAGAACGCTGTTTGAAAGAATCATATTTTGTGGTCCGTATCGCAATTGAATTTATTAACGAACGGCTGAGATAGATGCGTTGTAAAAGTTTCCGAAATACGAATTAGACGAAATATGAAAACGGTAGCGCGTTGGTTACAGTAATAACTTGCCGCGAACTCGATTGAGGACGAACGAAAGGACGAACGAACGCTTGGAGAACAACATCGCGAGCAGTCGGCGGGTTGAAGGTCGCAGTAGGAGCCGAATAGCAGTAGCAGACTTCGATGGGAAGCAGGCGTGTGTTTCTGACAAGCTGATTTTGGACACGATTTCGAAGAATGTATTCTGGGTGTGAGTATACGTCTCTGTGAGACGAACATTTAAACGCAGTGATTTAGGGATTTGCATACCTCTGTAATTCAGTGAGAAGCGAGTATCTTGGAAAAGAGAAAGTCTCATTGGAATCGAGTCTGTCGCACTTAAATTAAATTTTGTTTTCCGAGAAGAAAGAAGAATCAAGAAGGTTTTAAAAGAACTATTAAATTTTCTCTGCTGAAAAAGAACAAAGTAATGCTCATTACTTGCTTGTTTTGACATTTTTGATAAAGATTTCTGTATAATTTGAAAATGTAAATGCACGGACGTATTAAATGAGCTAGATGTAATATTGCGTAACAAATTGCAGGGTATTTTTTTCTATTGTATTGTTTTGGAAGCGAATTTGTGTGTTCATGTAAATTTTATGTAAGNTTACAACGCAATATTTGGTAAACCCTTGTCCTGAAATGCGCCGTTTGGTAGACACTCTATTTTGAAATAACGTCAAAGGTAATGCGGCACATGCATCAACCAACTCGTACCTGCGTAAACAACAATATATGCTTTGAAGTAGCGAACACGATATTCGTTGCACAATGTGTACTTGCGAACAATATTCACATACACACAGTCCAAAAGTCTTGGAGTGTCCTGAATGGCCTCCGCTGCAGCCATATATATCTCTGTATATCCAACAAATCGGTCAGCCGCGACTTTTCCTTATGTCCCCGAAGGTTTGGTGGAGGTATTGACGGATTTCGCGTGAAAAGTGGGCTGGAGCGCCATCATGCTGGAACCACATCGTCCGACGGATATGCAATGGCACATCCTCCAAATGTTGCACCAGTACGTCTTGCAGGAAGGCCAAGTAGCTGTGACCCGTTAGACGAGACGGTGGAATACACGGGACAATCAGATGACCATGACCATGACCATGACCACACATTAATACCGAAACGAAATTGAAATCGATGGGTACGTGTGGCACGAGGGTTTTCCTCATACCAAATGTGACTGTTACGACGGTTGAGCAGACATTCGTTTGTGAAATGCGCTTCATCTGTGAAAAGAATGATCAGAGGAATGTCTGGACCGTCGACACAACGGTGTAAGAATAACGCGCAGTAATCGGCACCTTGTAATTCACCGTAAATATTTTATTAATCGATGTAATAAATAATGAATTGATAAATCACATTGGAGCCTGGCATTTTTTGCAAAAATTTGTCCGTTTCTTTGATGTTTTCAGTAGAGATGTTGGGTTTCAAATGCCATAATTCTCCACATATATTTGAAATTATTATGAAAATGTAATATTGTTTTTTGCAAGGGTATTAATTCAAGCCCCCCCCCTAAAAATTGTATTTTTTTCACTTCAATGTCCCAGTTAATACAGCTGTGACACTTGAAAAGCAACCCCTCCTTCTTGTGCTCACCTCCTACTACAAACATATTGACGTTCTATTAGTATTATATCTCGCAGCTAACTCTTTATCATATCTAGGAATTTTTGCTGAACTTTTTGAATCCGCCTCAGCCTTAGGGCCCTTGATCGGAATTGATGGGATGATCCCTTGCTTGCTTCCGGAGTGTAAATTAGATTATTGTCCTCCACGTGGTCATACGCAGTTTCTACTGCTTTCTTGACAATAAATTTATTATTATTATTATTATTATTATTACTAATCCCGGTATAACTAATTAATCCTACTAACACTACATAGGCCAAGGTAAACCCAGCTAACTGTACTAGATAAGCTGCAATTTCACGCTACATTTCCGATTTACAAATACTACAATGACAAAGATGGTAGGAAGGAGAGAGCTGCCTTCTGCAAATGACGGATTATTAGACACTGTTTACTTGGTAATTGTGGAGCGTTAGTAACATTATCAAAGAATGATAAATTAATAGTCGTTTGTATATTACTCATTGTTTTAATGTCAAAAAGCTTTTTGGGATGCATAGCAGCTATCGTTAGTACATACACTGATTATTGAGGAAATAATTTGCCAAAAGCTTTTTTAACATTAAAACTATGAGAAATATACAAACGACTTTTAATTTATCATTTAATAATTATTAGATACAGTTTACGAGCGAACTGACTTGCAGGTAGCGAAACCTCTATCAGAAACAGAACAAATTGTCAATATTTCTAAAGCGTGTAGTAAGTAAATAGCTCTCAGTTTTGTATCACATTTGAAAGAGAACTACGTTCTAGTTAGGGATTTACCCATTCATGAGAAATTGATTGCTTAAAGAGTATTGAGAGAAGTTTCTGAAATTCTCGACCAACGCAACTCACGTCATCTTCCCGTGTGTTTCCTCCCGAACCTAAAGTGCTTCTGTCCATGTACTGATGTTCTGGGTCAAATTTAATTAACATGAAATTTAACTGTTCCTGTCAATTTGAGAATAATAGATTCACGTAAATTATGATACAGCGTTTAAAGTTACAAGAGATGCGACAAATCCATGTGAATAATAAACATATTAATTTTCGAGAATCCTTCATTAAAATACGAATCAATAAATTGGACTTTAATGCATGTTAATTAAGGTTGATTGGTAATTATAATAAAACAAACTGATTACCCGACGATGTCCGGAATTGTGTGACTACACCATTTCATTAAAATCTAAACCATTCGTCCAAATTGTAATATTTAAGGATGTTTTTAATCATTGCAAAGTGCACAAAACAAAATATCTATTAAAATTGCTGATGATTGAATTTTTCTTTCTTAAATTATTCCCTTAAATTGAAGTATTTCAGCACTCCTTTTTTTAATGACGTTTTACAGATAATTTAGGTTAATTTTTGTAGATAGACATATACTGCCGCGGACTTTTTTGTCGAACTCTTTGAGGGGAACAATATTGCCATTCAGAGTTGTCATCTATCGGTATCCGTTTATATCTCTTTTTTCCCCATTTCATCGACATTTTTGGTCAAAATAATTTTATATCTATCTTTCCACGCACTTTCTTTTCAACTCTGTGAGGCATTCACCTTAATTTTCTGAAAAGGAAGACAAACATCAGGAGAGGGTACGTACAACAAAAATTATTTGTCACGCCTTCAACACAAAAGGTATTTGCTCCGCCTTCAACACAAAAGNACGCCTTCAACACAAAAGGTCAGAGCCAATTTGGTTGTCTTTGACAAAAGGGACCAGGTTATCAGCGCTGTTTTGTAAACTCGGGAGACCGAAAGCAAGCAAAGGTAAGGAGGCAGCAGACGGGGTTGACGCGGGAGGGTTAAGCGTCGCAGCCTGTGACACGCTTCCGTTGCGCTCCGTGTTAATTGCTGTTTACCCGATGGTCCCCATGGAGACGAATGCCTCGCTTTCATCTCCCCACCTCGACGAGTCCATGACGATCCGCTTCTACTGCAACAATAGAGTTATTTAACGAGAAATTTGAACTTTAATATATTCTACTTTACTTTACATCTTTAAAATACCTCTTATACTTTATCAAACCATTGTTATAGTACTCCAGATACTGATTACATTCATTTTTTCATGAATGTTAATTTTGCTCCTTTATGTTGTTTTTTTAATAGTTTATGTCTAACTGTACGCAACCTTCGCACGGTTGTGTACATTATCTCTGGCCCGGGTTTCTGGCTGGTTTCTCTTCGGGTTTTTCCTTGGGCAGGAATGTCATTAATACTTTTGTATTACTAATCTTAAATTCTTATTGCACAAATATATATAATTTATTTTGAAATAATAAATGGATAACAGTACGTATTTATTAAATAATTTCTTTTATAAATATTAAATCCGCCACTGCCAATGGGCCCTTGATCGGAATTGATGGGACGGTCCCTAACTTGTTTCCGGAGAGTAACTTAGCTTATTGCTTCCCACGTAACCATACGCAGTTTGCAACTGCATTTTTGACAGTAATTTTTTTTTAATATTTATTATGAACAATACTCAGAACTTTCATCAACACTCGCCAAATCTCTCAAACTACCTTAACTTGCAATTCGCGTCAGCATCAGAGAGCACCACGTTTCTGAAATACACTGTCCTCAACGATTGGATTCACTGGTAACCACATAAATGAACCACTGTCAGTCACTTGTTATAGGGTGAAGAAAGACTATTTTGTAAATACTTTTTCTTACACTCTTTTTTGTAAATACTTATTTTTATAACAATAATTATTATAGACTCTCGTCTTATGTAAATACTTTTGTAAATGTCTTTTGTAAATATTGTCTCTTGTAAATATCTTTTCCTTGTACGTAAATATCTGTCTC
>NNCF01130060.1:221290-286789 GCA_002313205.1 Laupala kohalensis | reverse complement strand
TTTGAAATTTAAACTCCCAGGCTTCTTTTACCAGATGTACGATCTAAATTTTATAAATAATCCCAAAATGATTCAAAACTCACAGTAGGAACCAAAAAAAAATTAAAATTTTTCACAATTAAAGAACATTTATGGCGGAGATTAACGGTGTTCATCAAATAATATTGTAATTAATTTTCATACCATTATATTATTTCATATAGATTAACGTAAATGTTCCGGTATTGTAAATTAAATACAGTATAGTCTTGTCAAATTTATGGTAAATTTAGTCCAATTATTTAACTTTCGGATCTAAATTGTTAATTTGCTTTAAAATGTAAAGGGGCAAAAAGGTAAATTCTGCAAACCCAGAAAATTGTTTCCATATAATTTGACAAAATTACGAAATTGTTTACTAAAAAAATGAAAACTATAATTCAATTACGTCCCAGATGAATCAAAAAGCGTTTAAATAGGCGGACTTCTCACTTCATTCTTGTTCTTTCGTTCTAGGTGGTTTAAATGTCTAGGCAGAGACTGAAGGTCGCGCGACACCTCGCGGCTTTTTCGCAATGTAGGGACTGAGCCATAAGATTCTGAATGTTAAACCCTAATTTCTTCACGACGTACCGCCCCGTAACCAATGCAGCAGGACGGCGGTGGAAATAACCAACGGGCGGGGAAAATACGTAACGCTGAATGTGGAGACGGTCCCATTTAAATGTACATGCTNTGTATAAGAGACAACGCTATGGCTCTGTCCCCACATTACGGATATGACGCGCGACCTTCAGTCGCTGCCTAGACATTTAAACCAACTGTTTCTTAACATTTTTAAAAGTTTTAATTATTTTTGTTATAAAATCAAATTTATTGATTACTTTTACTATGTATTTTGTCTTTAGAGAAGGAAATTGTTTTCCTATTTCGCATACTGGGATAAATATGTCCCAAATCGGAAAATCTATTACTTAAAAAATAAATAGTTTCAGATCCGAAAGTTGAATGGTTGGACTAACTACATCATAAAGACCACATTACACAGTATTTCATTTACCAGGTTCTGCATTCATATACGCATGAATGGGTTAATTGCAATTTTGAATCGTTATGGTGACAATACCTCTGCGAGACGTTGCTATAGCACATTAAAAATATATTTTAAAAGAAGATATATTTCATTTAAAACTTTTTTATGTCAATAGGGCAGAACATTTACGTTGTCTATATGAAATAATATGTAATGGTATGCAAATTAATTACAATGTTATTTTGAAGAACACCGTTACTCCCCGAAATAAATATTCTTTACTTGTGAGAAATTTTAATTTTTTTCTACTTCCTACAGAGTACTAAATCGCCGGTTGAATGAGGTGCACTCCATAGGGTGACAGCAGCATTGCACGTGACTGCTATCTGATAGACCTGCGAGGTAGCAAGGGTTGTGTGGAGACGGGTGAAGGGTGCGTTGCTGATCCGATGCACCGATCGTCGGAAACGCTATGTGGAGACTGTGCCGTACGGCAAGCAATGAGAAACTAAGGCAGCAGTCGATGACCTTTTACTACAGCAACTGTTTTGGTCTGTAACGGAAAAGTCCTTGACTTGAATCTTGACTTTCTTCAAGATTGTCCAAAGTGTGAGTGGAAAAGATACAAAAAATTGACAACTCTCCATTTTCTTCAGTGCGTTCCAGTGTGCTATCATCGCTAATATTTTGACATGACATAATAGTCAATATGCTTCAGTATTAAAAATTAAGACCACTTTCGACTTGCGCTTGTTGAAAGTTCTCTTGTTATAGCGTAATACGTGTTTTGTAAATGTAATTTTTTTCTAGCTGTACGATCATGCAATTTCGTATCTGGAGTGGTCTTACCGTTTTTCTATCAATTTGATAAATATGGTATGATTTATTTTAGTTTTCTAAAGCTGTGCTTCATCCCTCTATAAGGTCTCCCTCTTTGCTAAATATTTTTCAAGTCTCTTAAAATAGTGAATAAATGAGGAAGTATGGCTGAGAGATATTAATTTCTTTTGGATATACCGAACTTTCAAAGTAAGTACCGTTTATGAAGATATAATACAATCAAATTACCCTTTCTGCACAGAAAAAGAAAAAAAAATGGAGCAGTTCTTTAAGAAAATTTCCAAAATGTCCTTTGATTAGTATCCTTTACATTAAAACGAAAACAAATTTAGTACAGGTAACAGATACTACGCTAAATACAAAACGAATGAAATTGACCTAATTGTTGTGTTTAGACGGACAGATGTTATGCTAGGAATCTTTTTTTTTCGGTATTAGGGACACCCAAAACGGATATTTCCATCGAAATCTTGGTATCTAATTTTTTCGCGAGAACAATACTACGTATATGAGAAAGTAAAAATATTGTTAACCACCTCTCTCCATGTAACGGACAAAAGATACGATTCAATGAGATTAAAATACGTAGTTATAATTGAAATTATATTTCAGCGCCTAAAAATGAGGAATGTGGCAGAAGTTTACAAATTTCAAAGAACCATATTTCATATATATTCAGATTAATATGCCCTATATTCATATTTCCTGATCATATTTTTCATTTCATCGGATTATTTCACAGGAGAAGCAACGTATCCCCTAATTCACTTCTAGAACATAAAAAGAGAATTGAGTCAATTAGCAGTTTTGCCACATAGTACTCGTTTTTAAGAAGCGGAGGTCAATACTCTTTTGCTGGGCTTAATCTGTAGACAGGGAACCGCATGAAAATTGTACAAATAAAAAATGAGTATTGTCGAAATCATGAGGAAAATACGAAAAAAATACTCTTGAGCAAAATCCTCAAGAAAAATGTTGTGTAATTTGTAACGAATGTAGGTGGGCGCGACTGCAAATGTTCATGAACAATATTTATATTAAACAAGCAACTACCGACATACAATTCCTGTAATCTCAGTTTTCGTATGGCCTCTGTCCTTACCTTTACCACAAGCAGGAACTGTAGACGCTTTTTCAGTGAACGGTTCCCAAGATCCACTACTTTGAACAATAATTCCAATGTACTCGTACAGAGATTGTTTCTTAGAAATTACTCGGAAGAAACGCTAAACTATTGTAAACACTGAATAAAAAATATTTATTTCGGACAAATCGGGTAAAGAGCTTAAACAAAGATATAAAGGTTCCCAAACGGCGAAATTAACCAAAAGACGATGTACAAAATTGAGCTCCTGAATCACACATAGCAAATTAAAAACACTGGAGGCAAAGTCAGTGGCGGAGGTAAGGATTCCAGGGTCACCCCCCCCCTCACGAAAGATTTTTCGTGTGTCCATCCACCTCCTCTTAAAAATTGGTCTCGTGACAAATAAATGTACCCATTTATCACGTCATGAACTACTAAATTACAGTCAGTACAAAACATGATTTGCATTATTGCTTATTGCTACTATTTATAATTTCACTCAAAAGTTTTTGTTTTTATGGTTTATTTAGATATGTCTTACTGTAATTTCCTTCTGGCTTTCCTACGTTGCCTGATTTTCTTCTTTGCCGGAAACAGAAATACAAAAGAGAATTCTTAGAATTCCTACATTGATATTCCCGACACTTGTGTTGTGATGCGCTGAGCCGGAGTAGCGAACAACCCAATCTACACTTACCCACTAAATTTGACTTCCTGTCTGACTTAGAAAAATATTAGTAACAACAAATTGTATAAATGTATAATTTACTTGAATTACAACATATGTTCAATACAAACCTGGTTATGAAAATTAGTTTCTATTCAGTGTATGTTGAAGAAATGCATTTACGACAATAATTAAATTGCATCATCAACGAACAGGTGAAAATACGACGGACCGGGACTCGAACCCTCCTACACTGGCTGCAGGTCCACAGCACCACCCATCTCGATACCTAAGTCCGTGCGCAACATTCACCTGGCATGTTCCGGTGAACCTGGGTCACATCCCCATTCAGGAGATAAGTAGCCACAGGCGGCTCCCATGCTGGTAGCACTTAAACCCGGTTTCCGCGTACCTAGGCGTCGGATGCCAATTTTAACTCACAACTTCCGAGTACCTACTCGAAGAGGATGTTGCGTACGAACTTGGGAGTAGAAGCGGGTGTTGCAGTGGACAGCACACCTGCGGTCAGAGCAGGAGGTCCCGGATTCGTATCCCGATCCGTCTCAGTTTTCACCTGGCCGTTGACGATGCAAACTCTCCTCCTCCAGTAGGTACTCGGAAGTTGTGAGTTAAAATAATTAGATTGTTTTCCATTTTCTATCAAGTCGAGAAACTTGTGATGCTTGTTAATTTTTGTCTTTTATTTTATTTTAATTTTCTTACCACGGTGAGGCCCTCAGACCCCCAGGGCTCCCCTGCACCGCAATCCCTGCGGGTCCGCTATCGCCGTCATTCGGCAAAGCAATGAATCTTTAGTGCCAAAGAACAATGAAACGCTGTTTTCTAGAACGTTCGAATCCGGGTAGAGAGGCAGGTATCTGTTGCCAATTCGTGGTTCGTGTGAATGCGATGAACCCCTCGGGTTTTGGTTACACACAATGTGACCTCTCGGTCATTACATCACGCTCGCGCTTGCTTATTCAGCGGTTTCCAGAGATCTGTGAACATTATACGATTTTTTCATCCGTTTCGAACTTTTTTGAATTTAAATTATTTATCATGTTAATCTGCCTCGAGAGTTTTAAAATTAATATTACATTGTTTTAATTTTCATGTGCTAATTTTAAAGGAATTTTTATTACTTAACGAGTAAATATTTTAAACTCCAAACAATCTCCATTTTACGACCCTCCTCCATAAAAAATTTTCAATGACACAGTTTGCTTCATGACCTCCCACCCACTCGTGGGTACTCCTTTAAAATGACCATTCTGCTGAAGCTCTTGTTTACATTCAGGTCTAATTCAAAATGCTGAAATATTCAGAGCACATGAGACTCCTGCAATGAAAGTGGGAAGAACCAACCAAGCTTGAGAAAGTAAATAGATTGTACTGTTGATATACCTAGTATCATTTTTATCTACCCTTTTAATTTTGATTTTGTTTCCTTGAAGATGTTACACATTTCAAAACATTGACTTATTCAAAAAGTTTCTTATTTTTTGACCTAAATCCCAAAACATTTAGAAAATTAAATTAAAAACTATGTGCAATAGCCCTCAGGAAAAATTGTTTCACTTTTTCGCTTATCCCCTGACTGGATCCACCACTGCACTGGCCCTTAGACTTTTACTTCACAGGTTGAGCCAATTCAATGTTGGATCAGTTATCATTATCAAAACTACAAAAATACTTTATAGAAATGTAATGCATATTACTTTACCATTAATATTAGTGGTGCTTTCGATCAACATCATTCAATGTAATAATTTTACTGAATTAGCTTACAAGATGCTCTCAATCATCTATTATTTATGTACAATCCTTATTTTATGAATTCTGACTATACCATTGACTTTCTATGGTACTGGATAGTCTTCAACTGATTCCTGCTTATGTTTTTTTTCCAGGATGAGAAGTTTTTCAATGGGATTTAACATCCAAATGAATTTGTGAAATATTAGTACATTGTATAACAAAGAAGACATGTACTATTGGTGATAGAGGCAGCTTTCAACTGTTTCAACAGTATTACCTTATTTTCTTGTTGTTAAAACAGACTAAAGTTAAAATCAATAAAGAAGATATTGAAAAAAAAGTTAAATTAAAACATTTTCTAGCTTCATAAGCTATTCTTATATCTTCTTAGTACCTTGATTTTTGGTGCTAGTAATAGCTTTATTTATTTTAGTAATTAAGACTTTTATTATTGTTGTAATAAGCTTACTTTGTACTCATAAAACATTAGATAACTATTTATGCAATTAGTTTATAAGTAGATGAAAAATTAGACTGATAATGAAAGAAGAAGTAGAATAAATACAAACTATGGGGAAAATGCAGAAGAAAAAAAGGAAAGGAAAACAATAAAAAAGAGAGAGAAAAGTAAAAAACAAAAGAGAGAAGAAAGGGGAAAAAATAAGAAATCATAAGATAAAAAACAAGAAAATGAAAAAAGGAAAAAAAGAAAGCGAGAAAGTAAAAAAAGAGAAAAGAAAATGGTGGGAAAGAATAACAAAAAAAATGCGTTGTACTTAAAAGGTTACTTCTATACATCTGTAATGTAATATTTAAGCTAGTTTATGTCCAGAAACTTGCTCAAAGTTAATTAATGGAGAAGGATATTAAAGGTAATTACAAGATTGAAATGACTCATCTTTGAGAGTTTTACACTTATCAATTGTATCATGAAGATAATAAAAATATTGAAATAATTTAATCATTACTAACTGAATGATGTTCTCAGTTATTGAAGAAAGTATGTATTTTTCACAATCAGACTGAACAAATTTGAAAAATAAGGGGTAGTAATCACACAAAGCGTGAAATATTTTTGTCTCCAACAATTTATGATGTTCAAACTAATTTATTATTCAGTTCTATTCCTATGTTCGAAAAGTATATTGAGCTGGAATTCAATGTGACTAGAGCTTGTATTTTGCATTTTTTTCTTAGTTTTTATAGTTTTCAGAAATAAATTTCCAGCATTCTTAACCTCCGAGGAATTGCATTTTAATTTAATTTAATTCAGCATATAAATGCATATTTTTGAAGGTATTGGAAATAGAAATGCACATTTTTGAAGATTTTTGGTTGAAATCTATAAATTTCTTAGGTTAAATAACTGTAATTAATCAAAATTTGCAAGTTATTTTTTGAAATATGGCCTATATTGTATGAATGAGCTCAGTGGTATTATTCAACTAAGGCTATTTACTCTTGAACTATTTTAGAAATACATAAATATATTTTTAACTTGTTTTTTAAAGTATATGATTCAAATTTTAAGTACATTTAATTGGGTTTTTGAGAACATATTTTGGACATTTTAGCACATATTTTAAGTGCACATTTTCCCATGTTATATAGGAAATCAATCCAAGCCCTGGTGGTTACTATAAATAGTAAGTAATTAAGTAGAGGCACACTTCATAAATTTATGAAGGGGCAAGAGTGAAAACTAAAAAAAAAATATTTTCATTTTATTTTGTTGAAAAAAGTTGATGAAGTTTAACAAATTTATCAGTCAAATTAAAGTTAAAAATTTTAACAATAAATTTTATAGGTATATCTTTATTTTATGAATTCAGTTGTTATGTATTGCATCATAATAAATATTGCATTCACTTATTATTTAAATAGGCTTTTTAAAATGAATTTTTGGTGTGAGAGGTATTTCATACCTAATCCTCTCTCTCACCCTCACCCCTTGTGTATGCCTGTATACTTGAATAAAACCTCTTTCATCCATTATTTTGCTCTCTTTAATTTTTTTTTTTTTAAATAAAGAGTTTCCACAACAATAGCTTAGTTCTGTAATTTTTGATTTTCCTGATTTATTCATCCCCCTTCATTTAAAACAAATGTATGAGCATTGGATGTTTCAAGTAATACATGAAATCTTCCAGTAATTTCCAAGAAGATTGAGAATCACTCTGCAATCTCACTTCAGCATAGTAAATTTAAATTTCAAAGTTGAAAATCCCTGTTAAACCAATGTGAATTAAATAGACTCACTGATTTCCTTATTTGAAAATAAATGGAAGTGAAAATATTTACAACTTTATCCAGCTATTCACTTGCTTAACTTATTGTTCTTGTCACTTAAGTTCTTGCTATCATATTAACTAAGTTTTCCAGATTTTAATAGACAAACAATCTAAAGAAGTTACCTTTTGTCTCAGTTTTGAAGTATTCTCACTATGGAAACCACTTCTGTCAAGAAAAATGCATGGAACTTGGAGAGCAAAGACCCACCCAATATATTTACATTATGGATTGTTTGTTTTAAGCTCCTCAGAAAAGTTTAATGAAAGTCAGTGAAATCATACAACTTATGCATTACTCAATTTTATCCTAACATTTAAATTTGTAATTTTTTTGCAATTTTTTAAAGATTCATCATGATTGTTTTTCTAAATTAATTTTTTTTCGGGGAAAATTTTGTAGTCATGAATATCCTATGCAAAGACAGCTCAAGTTTCATGACCACCTACAATATTTATCTTGACTTAGCACATAAAATGAACTAAAATACAAAAAAATGAGCAGTGTCCTATTAAACGTTTAACAAAGGAAAATTTTGTTTAGTGGTGATTTTGGTCCCATTAAATCTACCTTACTTCCATGGGGACTGTTTTTCGTAGAGGTTTTGATACATACTTTACATGAAAACTTCAATTCCCTGAATGGGTCTATGATTCACGTTATTAATTATTGATCTCATATGAATTAAGATCCTTGTCCTGCTGTTCCTCTTCATATCTCACCCATACAGTTCCCAGGTCCCTAGAAAGAGGTCCTGGTATTGCCCAATCGTTCCTATTTTATATTAATACACTTGCTCTAGGTTTAATCCTTGCTCCAGAACAATGACCTTTCTTTCTTAAACTTTGCTTTGACACTTTACGTACCTTAAACCAACCCGAAGGTGTATGGTAAGCCGTACATCTCTGTCCAACGTCCCTGTTTAAGACATGGTTCTTGTACTGAAACCCACCTGTATCTATACTTCTTACCAGTATTCTAGAGGCTGCATTACAATGCTGCAGGTTTATTTGAATAATCGAGACCATTGCTTACCTATTTTCGCCCTTACCCTGCAAACCGCTCGGCTACGCCTGCGTTTGCGGTTCTCCTTCTTCATCGGGACCCTCTTTCCTAGACTGAATACCTGGACCTGGTTCCGCATTCTTCCCAGATGTTCCTAGGTCCACATGCAGACTGAACTGTTCCGATGCCGGTCTCCATCTCCAACCTAGGTTGTGGCACTTGCATCGGCGGAGATCCCTGGCTGGGTTTAGACCCAACCTTCTTTTCGAACTTGCGCTCAGTCTGCAGTTCGGGCTCGAGCTCAGTGTAGAGTATCTCTACACCCTTCGTTCCAATCTCTGGTCCGGTGTGCTGTGGGGTTTCTATCCCTAATGGATGGTGGGCTTTCCCCCCTGCTTGCTATCCACCAAGTGAAGGAGACAGTATTACCACCACAGTAGATACTCGTACCCACCGCCTCAGCGCCATCCCTGGAGTTTATGCCCCCTACGATCTGGACTCCCTTCTTCTCCACCTTTCTTTCATGGATCCTGAACCTGGAGGTGTTTAGGCCTTCGTTTTTGCGCATAATTCTCCCCAGGAGAATATTGCTGTTCTCCGGGAGTCCTGGCACCCAGTCCATGACCCTTTTTTGTAGGGTTGTTAATCCAGACACCCACGATTGTGAGCATGGGTCCCTCCCATGGTTTCATTGATGGCACAGAACTAGAAAGCCAAGATTTGGTCTCCTCGTCCGCGCACACCAATACTTCCGCCTCATTGAACAGGTAGCAATCTTGGAAGTGGGGTTTTATGGTCCCCTGTACACGGAGCCCATCAATGAATTTCCCCACATTCAACTCCACAGAATCCCCTGCTTTTCGCCAAGTTGAGTCTCGGGGTAGTCCTCAGGAACGAAATCCACCCTGATCCCCTTCTTGGCGATTCTAGCATTCTCCACCTTCGGTCTCTTGATGGCTTTCCATATTTCCTCAGGCGTCGCCCCCGTTAGGAGCCGTTTCCCCCTTTGTTACCTGTTTGTTCGGACTTTCGAATCCCGAAATCGCTAGGTAGAGCTATTATACAAGGGAGGTCGCCAGTTATTCCAGGGTTCCGTTGGTGACACATCCCTCATTCACCCGATCAGCACGGATCACCATACACCTTCGGGTTGGTTTAAGGTACGTAAAGGGTCAAAGCAAAGTTTAAGAAAGAAAGGTCATTGTGTAATACACTTCGTCTGGAGCCTCTGTTGAGACCTGTCCGGTTTTATCAATCTTTATGTATTATTTTTGGAGTTTTTGACAACCAATTTTTAATAACAATATCACAAATAATACTCAATTGCAGAATATTATTTATTTTTTAAAATTGAAAATTACTTCTTAATGCAGACAAAATATATAGTTATTAATTGTTATATTTTATAATGTAGTCTATGAATACGTTTGTTATGACAGTATGTTTGTTAATTTTCTCTATACCGATATTTGTCTAAAGCAAATTTAATTTATTGTTCTTCGCGAAAACGTATTTTAGTACCGTTAAACAATTTATGTAGATTTGTCATTATTTCGCATAATAATCCCGATACATATATATTTTCTTTTGATGTATCAAATGATCGATATAATATATTTGTGAAATATTGGTATGAAATATATATATAGATAATTTTTTTGATATCAACATTCCTAGCCCTAAGTAATTCCACTTAGAAAAACAACTGCAAACACACTACAAGAACGTAAATCCATTTCAGGAAGAATCGCTACTGTCAAAATCAAAACAAAATACAGAAACGATACCATTTGCATTACATTATTATGGTAGAATTCTGTACTCTGATCAGTGTTGATTTCTAGTGTTTCCCGTCCTTTAGTTTTCCACTGCAAAGGCTGCTAGCCTTTTGAGCGACACCTCTTGGCATTTACGTATTTCTGTAAATTTGCGCTTGGTCCTCAGAACTGCGAGGGTCCCGCAGTGACTCAGCTGATGAGATGCTGTTTCATTTGCTTTTCGGCATCTTCTGCTTAGAGAATCGGTAATTATACCCGTTTTATGCAAATACCCTTTTAATTGACAGTGTCCTGTTATAACCCCAACAGTCTAATGGAGCAGGTTTCCATTCACATTAGCAAGTACTTGTGCCCTGCCCCTTGTTAACTCTTTGGTGAGGGCTTTGAGGGGATGGTGTACAGAAATATATTTCCAAGACTCCTTCTGTTTCACCCGATCCAATCATATGCATAGACAGCCAAAGACTTTGTTGAAGTCCGATAAAATGATAAATATACCGTTCATTTGCTCGTTTGTATATTCTTTCATTTACCCTGTGCTCCGGCATCCATACTTACTTAATTACACGAAACCAATATCTTCAGGGTTTCCTAATGTTTTCCATCGAATTTAAATTCTGTCTTCCTTACCGGGCAGCTTATTTTTTCGGAAAATACCAGGTCTTTTAAAACCGCTTGACTATCGAAAAATTTAACTAACTTGTTCGCTTTCATCATCCGTAATTACCTTGATACTGGCGAATATAGGAAACATTTCAGTATGAAAAAAAGTGGCGAATCGTCGAAAACGAAAGGATAGCTTTCTGCCACTATTAAAAACTCCGGCACTACTTCCTGAGGTAGTTTTGGATTCATGAGTGCACCAAACTGATCCTTTCTGAATCTTTAATAACTTTTTAGTCCCATTCATAGTGGCGACGACATAAAAGAGTGAATTGCTTTGTATCATTCGCATCACTTTTTCTACATAATCTAATGAAATAGAACGAATCAAAGTAGTCAGAGTTGAAAGTAATTTAAGTGGATTTGCCTGTTCGTGTTAGGTAGACTTTCCGTGACGAGCAGGTGACCGCAATAGCGGAGGAGAGGATAGGGTGGTCGCAGGGTGACCCGTGGATAGCTTGGTAGCCATGTGGCGACTGCTTTGGTGAGATAACCGCGAGCGAGTGCTTACTGATCGGGTGAGGTGACCGCGAGCGAGTGCCTGCTTGATGAGGCAAGTGATGATTGATGGCGAGTGACTGCTGGCCAGTCAAATGAGATGATCAGGAAGGGAGCCTGCTAGCGAGGTGAATGTGCCGCCCTGATGAAGAGGTCACCCCGCAGCGAGAGCCAACTGCCGTCTCGCAGCTAGCCAACATGGAGTGGCTAGTGATGAACAGCAATTTGAGTGATGTAGCTGACCATCGACTGCTAACTGTCATCTGTCCGTCGATTGCGAACTGCTTGACAGTTCTGTACTGGAGCAAGTCCAGAGAGCAAGTGGCTTGTAGCAGACTGCCGGCGAGAGGTGAGAGCAAGTCTGTTGACTGAGTGCTCACATGTTGGCAGAGCGAGAGTGAGTGAGAGAACTCCTGATGAGTGACCGCTCGCGACATCAACTGCTGGCAGGAGGCTGACTGCTCGTGAGGCGAGTCGTGAATGACTGCATGCGAGTGAAAGTGAATGCTCGCGAGAGGTGACTGCTGGCTGGAGGCTGACTGCTCGGGCGAGGCGAAGCATGCGATTCGAGTTCTTGCCAGAGACTGCTGCTTCGGAGCGAGTGATGAGCGCAAGCCAACATGGCTTGGCTCGCTAGATGAGACTCGCACTGCTATCTTGTTCAAAGTGCCAATGGACAGCAACCGGACGTCATGACACCCGACTGATCATATCAATCGAAGTGTGACTTCTGGCGGGAAGTGCTGCATCGTGGTGCCAAATAATCGATAATGGGGTGTGGTTGGTCACAGATGTTCAAAGAGTACAGAGTTCATATATTGTTCACTTTGTAATGACATTACGAAAAATGTCTGAACAGGCAGCCTTTGGATGTTGCATCCGATATTTGGTTAATTTTTTCCTAAGGGTTCTAGATGGATCGAATTAGTCGGATTTTTATCATTTGTTCATGCCAAATGAGTAAATGAGAATAGGAACAACAAGATGATTCAGCCTGTCTCTTTTTGTCTGTATTGATTGTTCTTTCAGGGTATGGCATTCACGGTTGTAAAACGTATTCAATGAATGCTATTCTATCTTGGCGTGTTTCATACTACGCGCTTGCAGGAAATCAAAGTATTTATAATATTCTGCCTCAGCTATGTTCTTGATAATCTGGTCTTCTTCCTCGAGGAAGCCATCTGTTCTGATTAGCTGTTCTTTCTCGGAATGAAGGATCTAACCCAAATTCTATTTGGATATCCTTTTTAAAGCCTTTATTCATGGATAATAATCTATTGAATCCATTAGTAGAGTAGGTTAAGTTTAAGATCATCCATGTTCTAATTACGTGGCTGATTCTTTCTTGGTTTATTTGGAAGCCTATTTGACTGATCTTCAATTGACGACTTAGTGGACTCAGAACCAGGCACAGAGGATTTAACGAATCGCATTGGAATATTCTTCTGTTAATTTTGATCAGCCTCGTTTTCACACAACATTCATCAGCAATAGTCATTATGTGCTCCAAGTACTTATCACATGATGCAGGAAAGCAACAATTATTGGGTCGACCTTGAAGAGAATAAGGATACTCTCCATGTACGAATGTGGTACAGAATCGAAATCCTTTTTGTAATCGATGAAGCGCATCCTCATGTTCCGTCTCTTTCTCTTTGTCATGTCCTTTTCTATCCTCTCAATCCACCCAAGACTCCCTCAAGGGAGGAAAGGAATGTGGTGGGAGCAGAGGGATGTTTACGGGTAAGATGCTCCTATTACTCGCTTCTTATGAGAGGGGGAGGTCTCATGTTACTATTTTCCACGTGATTGCGAGCATCATACGTGGTTGTAATTATTATTATTTTTATTCATTTTCTTTTAAGTCAGTCTGTCTTGGCAACCTTGTCTTTGTCAAGTCATTACAAGTTTTCTTTACATTTGAATACACTCATTATTGATTCATTTTAGTTCTTTAGCAGATCTCTTATCTATACAATCCTCATTACATACTCCTTAAAAATTGTTCACATGTCCTTTATCTTTGTCGTCCTATATGCTCGATCATCTTGCTCTGCTAGATTTCCTTTTCGCTTCAGATATTCTAAAAATTCTGCACGCTCTACACCATAGAATGGATAACCCAGAGTACATGCCGTGCTGTTTCTTCTGCTAACATGCAAGTTGAATCTTTTTAATACTTCTACTTTGTAAATACTTATTAAAATTGCTATGTTCCATTGCAGAAACTATTACAGGTGCATTAATGTGAAGTTTCGTACAAATTATCCGAACTATCCTCTTCTGAATTCTGAAAGTTTGAATGCTCTGACCGGAATTGCCCCTTAAGGTAATGTCGTAACGTAAATGTTTTCAAAATGTACGCTACGGGAAATACGTGGACTAACTACGTTAACTAAGATTCGGAATGTGTAACACAATTTGCTTAATTGGGAATTAAGATTGTTAACGTGACAATTCCATTTGAGGTTGTCTTGAATATGGAGACCTAAGAATTTTGTATTCGTATTGTTTTGTAATTTATCTAACGGCAGTTAACACGGAAAAGGCAAAAACGTAACGATAAAACAAATTTTGCACACCTTTCAAATAATGCGAAAGGACTTCAAGAAAAGTATATTACAGGAAAAAAGATTGAACACAATATATGAATGTGCTGCATCACACTTGCTGGGGACTACCGTATAAATTGAGAGCGGGGAAAATAAAGCAAAAACGGGTATGGAAAATTATGTGTGGACGGGAAGAGAAAATATACGTGGAAAGATGTAGGAACAAGTTTCCTACAGGAATTGTTTCCGCAACAACTGGAAGTAAATTTCCCACAAATACAAATTAAACAGGAAAGCAAACGGTATATAACCGAAGAGGAAATGGAAGAAATAATTTTGAAACTACAACCAAGAATACTCCCAGGATATGATAAAATACAGCATGAGATGGTGAAGCAAGTATATACAGAAATTAAAGTTACAGTATTAGATATCTTAAATAGTTGTGTTGAAAAATGATATTTCCCAGTGGTGAAAATAGCAGAAATTAAATTATTACCAAAACCAAGACGAGATCCACAAAAGAGTAAATCGAACAGACCGATAGCTCCCTTACCTACCTTTGGTAAAATATTTGACCGATGGATATGTCCGAGAAGTGCTTACATGGAAAAAGAGGAGAAATTTAAGGAGAGGCAATACGAGTTTCGACCACAAAGAGGAGCGGATGGAGCGCATGAGTGTTTATTATGTGATACAACACAAAGAGACCATAAGTATTGTGTGTGTCTTCTTGAATGCCGAAGGAGGATTCGATTCTGCAAATTGGGAATAATAGTAAACACAATGGAGAGGAAAGGAATACCACCATACTTACAACAACTAGTACAATCCTCTCTGCATGACAGGTATATATTGTTGAGGATAGGAGACCAGAAAATATTACATAAAGCAACTGGTGGGAGTCGACAAGTCTCCACAACGGGTCCATTATATTGGAACATATTAATATATTGGAAAATTTGCAAAATTAATCCATTAAGTATGTAGCATATGCGGACGACATTACAGTGCTGATAGAAGGAGAGAGTAGACAAGAATAGGAGAGAAGGAAAACGGATACCGGCTCATGTCGAACAATTGTTCACAGAAAACAAATTGAATCTTTCAGCATCAAAAACACAAGTGATGTGGTACGAGCATACTTGTAAAAACAGACGTCACCCATGCATTAAGATATATGGAGAAAATATTAAGATTGTTAATACATATACATTTTTAGGCCTCGTTTTGGATGAAAAGTTACAATTTCTTACACACATAGTTTATGTGAGAGAAAGGACTAAAAGATTATATTACGGTTTGCTCACGGTAGGGATAACAAAAGTCAATACAGGGCATGAAGATAAAATAATGTTGTATAAAGGAGCACAGTGACCAATGCTAACTTTCGGCTCAAATGTATGGGGATATAAAGTAGCTAGAGGATATGTTGAACGAAAAGTTAATTCATTACAAAGAACTTGCCGCCTAGCAATATGAGGCGCATATCGCACATTATCACGAGAAGTGTTAGAAGGTATACATGGAATAATGCCTCTGATAGATTACAAAATACAATTTATACATTGATAAATTACAATTTCGAATGAAAATAGAACAAACAGGAAAAATAACTTTAGCAGGGCAAGAAATAGAAAGGAAAACAGAGCAATGGAAAGGAATGATAGCAAAACAAATAATGCAGGCGTGGCAAATTCGATGGGAAAAATCATCAAAAGAACAAATAACCAACAAGTTTATTCCAAATGTGCAATTTGCCTATATGAATCGAAAATGGTTCAAGCTTAATCCATATGTTATTGAGTACATAACTGGTCATGGAAGTTTCAATAGTTTCCTAGTAGAGAGGAATAAGGGAAGAATCAGACTATATCAGGCGAAAAAGAAGAAACACGTGAACATCAGATGTGTGAGTGCAAGTGGTGCGGAGAGGAACGAACAGAAAACATAAGAGAAATGAAGAGACAAGGAGTTACTGGAACACAAGATAAGAACACAAGAATAGACACTTAAGAGAAATATCACATTTTTAGAGATTACGTAAGAAAAATGATACGAGACAAATTAAAAAGAGAGAGTGTGTGTAGTTGATGAGTATCCATATCCTCGTGGTAGGGACGGGAATATTGGTGAAACCAATACCAAAGAGATACGATAAAGGATTAAAATAAGATAAGGAATAGACAAGAAATATGAGCCTTGTAATGACCAGATTAAAGACAAGGCGGTCTAGAAGGTCCTAGGCCAAAATAAAATGAAAAAAATGTAGATAGCTAATTAAGAGTTAAGTTCAATTAGCCAATACATTTGACATGCGTTTAACCTTATCTGTTCCGATTTTTTGCGAACATGGATTTTCCAAGTTAGACTTTTATCAAGACGCATATCTAAATACTTCATGAAATCTGCTTGTGGTACTTGCCGACCATTTAAATAAACGTGATATTGTTCGTTTACATGTCTCAAGGAAAATCTGACGTGAGAGTATTTTTGCTCATTTAGTTAATTTTCCAGTCCTGTGTCAATTTCGTCACTCGATCAAGAGCCAACTGAAGATTGACTATAGCTTCAACATGAGAAGCACTTACAGACAATATGGCTGTCATCAGCAATGATCGCAACCGCTCTTTTACTGAATGTAGGTATATCAGTAGATAGAGTAGCTGTATACAGTAGCGACAGAGGAAACTACCTGGAGGTGCGCCTGCAAATATTGGATTGACAGCTGATTTATAAGCTTCGTGAATCATCCTGAATTTTCTATTGATAATGTATGATTCAAGATGACAACAGGTGTTTCCCGGCATCTGTTTTCTTAACTTATAAATGAGTCCATCTTGCAAGACCCTGTCGAAGGCCTGTGTCACTTAAAAAGAACTGCGAAACTGCTTTTCTTCGAATGACTGCAACCACTCTATTTACTTGGTCTACGGTCGAATGATTAAAACGGAAACCAAATTGATGATCTGGAATTTTTGTCAATCGTTTGAGTCATTTTAAAAGAAGCTTCTCCCAAAGTTTAACTCTTACTGTAGGAATTGATATTGGTCTATAAGATGTGACTTCTTCTGCAGGTTTTTCTGGTTTTAGAAGCATCTTGATCTCAGATATTTTCCAACAGTCCAGTGTATATTATACACGATAACATGCGTTGAATAAGAAAGTAAGGAAATATATATCTTTCTTGGATAGCTCTTTTAGAACAATTGGGGAAATTTCATCAATGCCTAATGCTCTTTTTTATATTTTAATTATAAATTTCTTTGGCAACTTCAAAAGGTGTTACATGCTTGATTTGTAAGTTTTCTTCATACATATGAGAAACGTCAACATAAGACTGTATCTCATGAGTTTGAAACGTTGTATATAAGTGCCGAGCAAACTGTTTTGCTTTTTCTTCATCTCACCGTCTCGATTCTCCTCGTTCATTTTTAATAGGAGGAATTCGAGTAATTGGACATTTGAGTATTCGAGTTGCTTTCCACAGGTCTATCTGCATCGCCTGAGAGTTTTTAGATGCGGTCTTCAAAATGTATGTTTTATATTTTTAATTAAACGATTTAATTCGTTACTGATACAATTGAGTCTTCTTATCATGTGGATATTTTGACTGATGACATATGTGTCTTGCCATTCTTCTTTCCTTTATCATTTCTCTTATTTCCAAGGGGTAAATGATTAGAAGAGTCTGTGAACTTTAGTAACTTGGTGTTGAAAAGTTTTGCTCCCTCTCACATTATATTTATAAACTCTTCAAATTGTAGATTTAATCACTGGGTGTCTTAATCTTAATTTTCAGGTCTATTTGTTGGTCCAATTTCTCTCTAAATTTATCCCAGTCTGTGAATTTGTTAGTGAGAAAGAACTATCTTGTTTTTCTTAGTACAGAAGAGTTAAGAGTCATTAAAACCAGAATATGATCTGAAGTAAGATCTTTAATATTTTCTACTTTCAGGTAGTTATTTGAAACACCCTTCGTGATAAAGAAGTCAATCAAGTCTGTATTGAGTTGTGTGTTGCATTGAGGTCATCTAATATAATAAATCTTAATCCGAGTTTAAGGAATATTTCTTTAAACAGTTGTTGTTTGATTTTGTACTTAGGGAGACAATACACGGCTGCTACGTTGAGGGTGACGTTCTGTACGATTGCAATTACTGTGTCCTGTAGGTATTGTATTCTTATTTCTTGCTGCAAAAAGTAATGCATATTGTTTTTGATGACAACTGCGGACCCATCGTGAGCACTTGGATAGGTACTGTGATGTGTTGTAAACCCTGGAATTTTGAGATTCTTTCTGCTCACTGCTTAGAATTAGTTTCAATGATTAGAGCAATACCTATGTTCTGAGTTATAAGTAACATTTCAAGCTCACTACAACAAAGTTTCAGTCAATTGGCGTTCCATGTAATAATACTTAGAGAAGTAAATTATTTAGCAGTGTTTAAGTATCTATTACCAATTCCTTTTCAAGATAATCTAATCTGGACCCTATATTATAAAGCTTATCCTGTATATTAGTTGTAATCCCCATACATCTTGAATACTTGGCTCATTTTTACATTTCAACTTCTCATTTGGATTCATTGGAATTAACTCCTTATTTTCTGAAAGCAATCTGATATGATGCTCAGAATGTTTGCTTGCTACCTCCGCGAATGTTTTATCTGAGATGAATCTCTCAGTAGGTCTCAGTACGTTTTTTGTATAACTCTCCCTCGCGCTTATTCTCTTTCATCGAGTAGCCAGGAGGTGTCCTGATACCGTTTTCAAGTCAACCCATATCCAGGTAGCGAAGCCCAGTGATGTAAGTGAAGTCGTCTTAGTAACCGAAGTATTCAGTTGATTGCTTGTAGGCGCGTGCAGCTGCAGAAATCCTCTCGACCGCTGCGCTTTTCCCTTTCTTATAAGGTGGCCGCGCGAGGGGAAAAGCAGCCGATGTATGCGGCGACGCGGAGGGGAAGTGCAGCCAGGCGTGCTTCCGCTATTCTGGGCTGCAAGCTTCCCCCTCGTGATTTCAACAACGCGTGGGCACCGAAGACAAGCGGATGCCTCCGCGATTTACGTTGGTGATGCCTTACGAACACCGCATCCTCCCCACCCATTTCGTTGTATACGGGCGGTGTCTGTTCCTACGCCGTGCTAGGCCTTTGTGGTTTCAGAGCTCCTTGCCCCTGTTGCTCCTGCTGTTGATCCAGAATCTGATATCCTCCCTGCTTGTTACGAATCCAGAGCTTGTCGTCCTTGCTGACCTTCGTGTTCCACTTCTTGCTCCTCTGTTGCTGTGGTAACAACACTTTGTTGCCCTGCTGCTGAAGATGCCGCCTGTGATGTATTCTTTTGTGAGCTGTGATGTATCCTTCTGTGGGAGGAATTTCCATTAGATCTGAGGGCGCCCTATCTCTTCTGTTGTCTACAGGTAACCGTGTATCCAGATCATAAGTTATCATTCTGTAAATTAATTGATCCTGATGACGATGTGTCTCCCTGTCTGGAGTACGCATTGTGTAATCTCTGGTTCCTCTGTACCACGTTACGACTCCTGGTATCAATTTTAGATGATTTTTGTAAGTTTTCAAGAAAACTTTAGATCCTACTTGGTATTTTCTATTAAAATCCTGTATAAAAGTTGCAGTAGGGTGTAGTAGGGACAATAATGTTCGCGGCTGCTTGCCATGTAGGATTTGCACTGGACTTCTTCTATTCCCAGGTAAGTTGCGATATGTTGTCAAACTACTGAGACCATTTTCTCGAGGAGTTCCAGCATCTCTAGCCTTCGTCATTGTTTGCTTCAATGTGCGCACTACCCTCTCAGCTTCTCCGTTAGGTTGAGGGTGGAATAAGGACGCCAAAATATGTTGTATGCCGTTCTCTTTACAGAATGTTGCAAACTGACTGGACGTAAACTGTGTTCCGTTGTCCGTGACGAGGACTCTAGGTAGACCTTTTGTGACAAATTATTTGCTTGAATGGTAAAACTAGAGATTTCATTTTGCATTTCTATAAATTAGGGGTAGCTTGATAATGCATCGACCACTAGTAACCGCATGCTACCTAAAATGCACCTGCGAAATCGATGTGGATTCTGTCCCACAACTCTTCGGGAGTTGACCATTTCCCAAGTTCTGCGTGAGGTGCTGACTGCTTAATTTGACAGGTCTCACAATATTTAATTATGTGTTGTATGATTCGATCTATTCCCGGCCAATAACAGTTCTGTCTAGCGAGTTGTTTGGTTCGAACCACTGCCCAGAATCCTGCATGAAAAAGCTTAAGGATAACGAAGCGACTGTAACGCGTTAAGAATAACGACGAGAGCTCTTTCCGAAGGAGCTATAAGCAGTACTCCTATTCGTATCGAAAGCCTGTCCTGGATTTTAACTCATGGTATCATCGATCGTGTCACGTTTACATCCTGTGGTCATCCAGTACGGATATACTGTTTGTCGCGGGTCAGCTGTGAGCTCCTGTCCATTGCTCTTGCCACAGAGCTAGCATTCAGTGGGAAACTGGCTACGTCATTTTCTTCGCAACTATTCAACTGCAGGCAGGTAATTTCGTGGTTGTCAAACTCCGCATCTGCACCTGCTGGCAGCCTTGATAGTGCGTCTGCGTTGGCATGATGACCGGTAGGCCTGAAATGGATTGAGTAGGTGAAATCCGACAGGAAAAGAGCCCAACATTGAAATTTTCTGGCTGTCATTTCTGGGAGCTTTGCTGCAGGGTTGAATAGTGAAATTAGAGGCTTATGGTCTGTGATTGCGAATTTTGCTCCATGAAGGTATTCATGGAATGTCGTTACTCATAGACAATCGCGAGAACTTCTTTCTCTATTTGTGAATAATTTCTCTGATAAACGTTAAGCGCTTTGGACGTTAAGGCTACTGGTTTTTCTATCCCTTGTTCATTCTTCTGCGAGAGAACAGCTCCGATACCATAATCCAATGCATCCACTGCCAGCGATGTAATCCTCCCTTGGATGAAATGTAGTTGCACCGTTTCTTGCAACTTTCGCTTCAATTGCTGAAGGACCTTTTCTCTAGCGTGGGACCAATACCACTTAGTTCCTTTCTTGCGTAGCTCGTCAAGGTACGCGGCTAAATGAGAAAAATAGGGATGATTATCCCATTATAGTTTACCTTTCCTAAGAACGCCTCGAGCTGCTTAGTGCTTTGTGGAACTGTGCTGGATTTGTGGTAGTTTCTGGATTGCTTTGACAATTTCTTTTTTATATCGGACTTCTTCCTTATCCAAAATGTGTCCATGGTACTTGATATTTGTTCTAAAAAAATTCACATTTATCCAGTTTTACTTTGAATCCTCATTCTTTCAGTTTCTGTAAGAGTTGTGCTAAGTTTTTCTAGATGTTTTTGTTCCGTGCTGCCTGTCACCACTATATCGTCCCGGTAGTTTGTGCATCCTGTGACCTGCGATGTGAGTGCCTCAAGGGTGTTTGTATATATAGTCCGAACGGAGTATTCATCACCATACATCTTGCCGACTCTTCGTCAAGAGGAATCTGCAAATATGTGTCTTTGTGATCGATTGTGGAAAATCTCTCGCCTCCGGCCAACTTCTGGAACAAGTCCTAAGGCGGGGTATGGGAAAATGCTCCACATGCAATTGAGCGTTAACACTTCTCTTGAAATCTCAACATATTCTGTCTCCTCTGTCCCGTTTTTTTATATTACTGACGGAGTTGCCTACTAGCGTAAAAGCTTCTAGAAGGATTTCCCCCTTGCGTCACACTTTTGCACATGTGATCTTTCATCAGAGCCCCTACTTCGAACGCAGCCCGCCCATCCGACATCCTTATAAATACGTAAACGTCAGAGGGATCGGAGCAGTACGTGCTAGTCCTGTGTTGTAGTAGCTTTCGAGCCACAGACACTAGCGCCAACAATCGCTCGAACGGTAGCGCACTTCGCTGTGGACGACCGATCGCTGTTCGAGACCCAAGCAGGCCTCTAATACTTCTCTTGGTATGAGCTTCATACATAATCTTGCAAGCCTTAGCGTCTACGGACCGCTGGTCCGAGCCCTCGGGCAAACTTCTAACTAGCTTGACGATAACTGTGCTTCAGTATGTAACGCAGTTACGTTTGTGAATTTCATGTTTAAATTCACGATGTCCCAGGCGACAGGGATGTTTCTTGGAAAACACAAAAGTTCTGTTCAAGCTCTTCTTTATTGTATTTTATAGGGAGCATTCACTAAACATATTAAATCTTTTACTAAGTATCTGAGTATATTAATCTCATGGTGTATCATTTAAAATAATCATTAAATATATGTTATTAGGCGTTAAGAGTTCATTAAATATTATATTGTATTAATTTTGATGCGATGTTTTACAATAAACCCAACGTTATCTCCAAGTAGGGAACTCCCGGTGAGTTCTACAGATATCTGAGACTATCCCGTAACCATCAAAGACCCTTAAAGAGCTTCGCGTCATGGTACAGGCGCCGTCTTACTTTTTGTTGTCTTGTTTGAGACTATTCGTTCCAATTTTTCCTTCCCATGCGTAGGGTAGGCAGCTTGGCACGTATTTTCGTCCCTTTTCGTTCATTTTTTCACTTCTGTAGTGGACGCTAGGTTTTTTATTATGTGTGATTTTTTTTTGTTTCTCCAAGTAGGGAACTCCCGGTGAGTTCTACCGATATCTGAGACTATCCCGTAACCATCAAAGACCCTTAAAAAGCTTCGCGTCATGGTACAGGCGCCGTCTTGCTTTTTGTTGTCTTGTTTGAGACTATTCGTTCCAATTTTTCCCTCCCATGCGTAGGGTAGGCAGCTTGGCACGTATTTTCGTCCCTTTTCGTTAATTTTTTCACTTTTGAAGTGGACGCTTGTTTTTTTTATTATGTGTGATTTTTTGGTTTCTCGTTTCCTTCTTTTTTTGCATGTGCTTCTTCGTTTCTTTTTTCATGTTTTTTGTTTTTATGTGTACTTCTGCGTGTCTTCCAGCGTGTTACCTCCCACTCTGCTTTTGTGATTTCTGTGAGTGTTTATTCTTTCGCTTGATGCATTCTTCGCATATTGAAATGAAGTAGGACAGACAGGGTCTGTCAGAATAGGATAAGATAAGATAAAATTTTGTAGAATTAATATTTTATGAAGTAAGAAAAGAATGAAATATAGTAAAGTAGAATAGAATAGAATATAATAGGGAACTTGTGTTCGCATATAGGAGGAATTTGATACGTTTTACGATACGAAAGTCACCTGCAGGGTAGCACATTCTTAGTGGTACTTACACAAATACATAAAACGAGTAAACACAAAAATATATAAAAAGAAATATAAAAGAAATATCAGCTTCAAAATTTAAATTGGTAATTCCTTTAAACACTTTTAAAACAATATAAATGTTACTCATCATTTTCAAAAAGAAGTCTCCTTTCGATTAATTTACAATAGTAGTCATTAAGAATTTTAAATCCAAATTTAGTTTGTACAAACCTAGGGATTGAGCTAATTTCTTTGGTGACTTCATGTCGAAGGTCCAAGTACCCCGAGTCCTAGTACCCCCATGATATATAAGAGCGGGTATGTATCTATCACCATCCTCCTTTCCAATGGACAGATAAAAACATATAATTTTAAGACGCCTGATGTTCGTGTGGACCCACATGAACAAGATGCACGGATGACACCACGTTTTGCAAGGTTTTATGGTGATAAACCATGGTTTTCCTATCGCATACAATTTACCAAAAATTTTGAAGGATGCATTAGGGAAAATCATTTCTGTCAAAGGACGAAGAAAAGTAAGACGGTTAAGACCCTATGTGGATGAGTGTGTGAAGATTGAAGAAGAGTGGGAGAAAAATCGGATGGAGTGGTGCGTTTATGGAAATGTAAGACAAGTTCCGAGGAGCAAGCACTATATACTCTACCGCTTTTACAGGTTGCAGATAAGTGAAAAACATGTGTTTAGTCTATTTCTATGGATTGAAAACAGTTTGAAAAAGATATTTTGAGCAAACTAACATTTATTAATTGGACACATCCGCATGATGTGAATATGGTCATGTATAGAGATAGAGCCTATATGAAAACGATCATACAAACAGAAGATCAGACCTTTGTAAATGGGAGTGCTTGTACAATCATGTAATCAAATAAAAGAACAATATATTTTTTTAAATCTTTTTATTTCCCCAAATTTTTTTCATGAATCTATGCTTTATGTTTGGATCAAAACCCAACCATTTCACATAGCGCAGCTCTCCCTTTTTGCGAAGCACTTTCTCGATGACGAAGTCGAGCGGAAAACGTGTAGACTGAAGTTCTTCTTGATAAAAGCGACCGGCGATTGCTTCTCCATGTTCAACTTCGATGGAATATGTAACAGGTGTTGAGAGATGAACCTTCACAATTGTAAAGAATTCTGTTCTCCACGACGATTCATAACCTTTCTGAAAGTGATGTTTGTATTTTCTGATGCAAACGAGATCTCCCACTTGGAACGTGCTTCGTCGCGCGTCGAGGTGCTTGACACGAGCATAGACAGTTTTCATGAGACGATTATCCTTGACATCTTTCGGTTGCATTCCCGTAGTGCGATGTGATGTTGCATTGTACTCGCGAAGAAGAACAAGTAGCATCTTTAGCCAACAATGCTATCCTAATCCTCCAGCAGAGAAACGACGCCTCAAGCTTTAATTGTGGAACAGGTGGATTAATGATGAATGCTTTTTCCTTTCAACCATTTTTGAAAAACGCTATTGTAGAATTCACTACCGTTATCCATCTGTAAGAGATTAGGTTTTCGTTTTAAAGAGGAGAGGATATATGTAAATACCTTCTTGATAGCATGCCCCGTCCTATTCTTCAAAGGTTCAGCCCATGCGTATTTCGAGTATACATCGATCACGGTCAAGATGTAACGCATCCTCTATTACTCTTTACATACGCTTGCATTTCCACGACATCCGCCTGCTAGAGGTCGTCCAATCCATCGGTGAGCACATGGCGTCTACGAAAGCGTTTTCGGTCCGGTGCGTGACGTTCTTCTGCACATTACTGTGGTCTTTTTTGTTTTTCATCGGATAAGTCCAACGTCACGAAGCTCGTTTTCAATGCCTACAATTCCACCAATATTCCCACTGTGTCCTGCTGCTTGAGAGGCATGTAAGAGACGTAAAGGTTCTACAAGCACATTCGGATCTCGCCAGTATTTATAGCGAGGTGTTGTAACAAAACGAAGTTCGGATCCTTTCTTCGGTAGTCTTCGTCTTGTTACGGCGCTCGTGGTGCGTCCCAACAATTCTTCAATGTATTATACTTTGCTGTTGATGTTCGCTTCATTTGACCTTTCATTTTTGTATGCACTTGTTTTCCTAAAGAGGTTTTCATACGCGACCTCATCATCACGCGTCACGTCCTGCATATTGGGATGACGATAAAATATTAGTTGTATTAAACTAGGTGTCGCTTCATATGTGTCGTGATTCACCGCAAGTGTTCCTTTTTTATGGAGATCCATCCGTCTATTCCCGAGAAATAAATGACCATTATCGAAACGTGAACGATACTCTTGATCAGAGCTTCCTGTATGGACATTCACCAATTCAATATTCCATTTGAAATGGTCGTCGACTATATCTTCATCATCATCTTCAGAATCGAATGCAGCTTTCTCTGTGACTTCTTCGTCTTCTTTTTGAAACAGGGTTTGAGGTGTGTGGATGGCGTCTGTTTGGATGTTTAACCCTGCTTTGCCTGATAATGGTGTGGAAGAAGGGACATCCATTCCAATTGGATTTCCCACCATTTTGTTTCCTAATGCTTTTTCTACAAGCTCTTTCACGTAGATATCTATCAATCCAATGCGATCCCCTTCCATGTCGTGAATAGGTTTATTTTACCACGTATACTATTAGAAACGTTTTCAATTTCTCTTTGTAATGCTAATACATGTGAATTGGAAACTGTTGGTGGAAGATAATTTTATTTTTATTTTCCCCTCATCTTTTTTCTGTATTTTATCGCGTATCGCATGTTTCTTTTGTATTACGCTCTTCAAAGTTTGTTTGATGATGTGTTTGAGATTCTCTCCTAATTTCAATCTGAGTTTCATGACACCGCTCACTCCCAATGCAGCGGCGCTTTCACGTATGCTCGCATTGTCCGATGAGACACGTGGCCACGCGCGTGATGCAAGCAGCTCATCAGCTTTCTTTCTCTCCTCACTATCTTTATGCTTTGAATAGGCGACATCATGTTCCCTACATGCCTGATCGAGTGGGTTGATGCCAGAATCACTTCGTGCCAAATGCTGTTGCAAGTGCGTCCCCGGTCCACAGAACTGATAACCACCTGGAATATGTACTTCAAAGGGAAGTCTGTCAATGAACACACGACCAATGACGCCACATCCGCACTTTCTTACAGCTCTACGATGTGTTTAGCGTATCCTCTTCTTTCTCATGATGTTCTGTTCATGCAACGTCCTTGACATGATGATAAATAGTCTTTGGAATTAAATAACGATCAAATCCGATGCGAAAGCGCACGTCTTGCATACTGCCACGTGATTTGTCGATCACAAGAAAAGCATAGGGATGTGAGTGCCATACGTCCAAACACATCAGTTTAAATGCATGAAAAGAAGGACAATCCATGCCGACATGCTCCTTGTAAATCGTATGAAGATTGTTATCATCTTGTCGAAACGCAATGATCATGTTTGCGTTATCGCGTATCAGTTGTTTCGGAATTTTTGTATAGGTTTGACAAAGGTATAAAACATTGTGATGTCTATGTCGACCCGCTGCAAAATAGGCCTTGATACAGTCTTGATCTTCTGTCGCAATATCATCAAACACAAAAAACACTATAAGGGATGGCCTCGGTCGACGGTATTACATTCTCGAGATTGGAAAACACATCAAAACTACATGTGCCGTTCGTGACACGACGAAGAAAATGATAGTGCGGTTGATCACGTGTCGTTGTAAAGAGATAAATGTGTTGAAACTTAAGACCGTTTTCACTCGTCAAGAGTGACAGGACAACATTTGTTTTTCCACAACCCGACGGACCCACCACGAGTGCACGAAAACTGTTCGGTAAGAGAGGACAATTTTTCCTCTCACGTTTTTGTCGAGACACATCCAAAAGCAGTGTGACATTGCGGAGGGGGAGCGATGAAGACTAGTCAACAATATCCACGTTCATCAACTGCGGTGGAATGCGTCACGAGAGTGAATAAATAGAGGAGTTTATAATTTGTTCCATTTTGTCATGGATATCTTTGGTTACATCACGAGAGAGAGTGTGAAGTGTAGTGGAGGACATTATTTTAAAAAAATAAACGTCTCACGTGTGTGGGTGAGCAGGAGGAGGACAGCGATTATGCTACAAAGATGTATGTGGACAGAACCTTATAGGAAGGTCTCCCTCTGAAACGCATGGCTGTGGGTGTCATCGATGGTGCATGTCATCGTATGTGAACGAACCGGAGTCGGATTCCGATGCTTTCACACGCGCTTTTCGTTCAGCGTATGATGCAAGAGAGAATAGGTGAATTAAAACGCTTCATCGTCGCCACTCTGCAAGACATATTACAAAACATGAAAAAAATAATAACAGATGGTAGAGACAACGATCAAATCATCGATAACATTTCCAATGCGTTATCGACACATCATCGAATATTGTATCTCACCATCATCAGCTCCGCGACGCGACCGACTATACTACCCGACGAGCAATGGTCCATTCCTCCCGGATATACCGCCTACAAACCCACCTATACGGAACTTTGGCGTGTAACACAATGTTTTCCCAGGAATCGCATACTCACGCTGCAACAGAACGTCCAAGACGGAAATGTGATCAAAACAATAGATGTAACACCTATCGAGAAAAATGAATTTTATGCAATCGATGAGGGTTACTATTATGGATTCAAATACAATTCGACACATCCCCATGAGGGTAACGATGCATCAAAAAATTGAAATCATAGAAATTTCAATGCATTGTTTCTGGAAATTGAATACATTATAGAACACGATGCGTGGTATCGACAATATGCATCGCTACAGAGTACCCCTAAACGTCCGTTGATTTAATATTAATAGGTTGACGCTACACACGTCCTGTTTAGTTCAAGCGTGTCTGTTGCATAGTGAGCAAGCACGATTGCAAAGCGAAAGAGACGTCCAAAGAAGAAGAGAGAGCTTCCGATAGCTAAGCGAGGCGGAATCCTACCTCTCATCCCTCTCTTCGCCGGTTTAAACGCATTGGGTTCTCTGGTTCAATGTGCTTCGGCAATTGTGAATGCTGAAAATAATGATAAATTGCTTAATGCGAAAAAAGTTAAGGAAGGAAAAAATAGACTCATGCAATGGAAGACGAGACACGGTCGAAAACCTCTTCGGGAGAAGGGGTTGCGACGAAAGAGGAGGAGGACATGTCCAAAAAACTAAATGACATTCCGCAACGTACGAAGAAGTGATACGTCATGCGCGCGCAATGCGAATTCCCTATTTTAGAGGTGTCTTTATGCGTAACACTCTACAAAAGAAGAAGAGGAAACGAGAGTCGGGTATGATCAATCTGAATGATAGTTTGGGACGCGGCACACATTTCGTGGCATACACTATACATCTTGATGACGTATGTTATCTCGACTCCTTCGGAATACCACCACCGTCAGAGTTTGTCGCCTATATCGGTAGAGCATGTCGCATCATCTACAACACTGTGAAAGTTCAGAAGTTTTATACGGAAATGTGTGGACACCTCTGTCTACAATTCCTATACTACGACTGGAAGAACGGAATCTGTCGCAGAAAGATGTCATGAGTCGTACGCTTATCATCTATGGCAATGCTCCCGAATTTACTGTACATTACACGCCACCTATTGTGCTTGGTGAAAGTTATGACCTTACGTTGCTCCAATTGCAGAAAACGAACACTGTGCTGAACGTTTCCAAAGACAATAACGCGTTTGTATATGAAGTGCCACCTTCTGTCACGCAATTGTGTGATTTAGATACAAAAGAGTGTAGGATCGTCGAGTCTACACTCTTTTGTATCTAAATCACACAATTGCGTGACAGAAGGTGGCACTTCATATATGAATCGTCAACATCAAAAGGCACTGTATCCGATATCTATACCGAGAAAGTCCCGCCTGGTACGTATGCGCTCGATGATATCAACTATTTTCTCAATTTTATTTATAAAAAAAAACAATATAAAGAGCAACTTACAAGGAAGAAGTATTACTTTAATTTACACAGCGATAGTGCGACGCATAAGTGTAAATTGTCTTCATCGTTTTCCCTCTACTTCATCGATACCAACAGCATCGGATATCTACTTGGTTTCAAACATAAGATTTACCCGAAAATAGATCCTGATGCGTATCTCGAGTCGCAGGAAGTGATTGAATTAAAAGATTTTTGCAAAGTGTAAGTCACTTGTAATATCATAGAAAGCGGATATATCAACAACCCAAAGGCTCACATTCTACTTGCATTTTCCATCAACAAACCATCCGGAGGAAACATTGAAGAAATACCGTACCACGCGATATGTCACCGTCTACACACAGACTATATAAGCGACATCATCATTCGATTGGAAAATAGCAAAGGTGAGCTCATACCTTTTCGAGAAAACGCGTTTGTAACGTGCTGTCTTCTTCACAAGCCTTACCGGAATGTATTAAATTCTAACAGTACCCCGCTCACAACACACTATACAATTTCCTGCTTTCCTCTCACTTGCATCACAGGCGTCATGTCAATAAAAGTATCCACAACGTTTTGTGAAGGAAATAGTTCCACATATCTACAAATAAAAATATGAAATGTTAACAAATAACACTAGGATTTTTTATTTTTATTTTTCGTAAAACATCAACAACGCAATACTTACTTGTTTGGTAAGAAAACTTTTGCTGTCTCGCACTTTATCAATACAGCATTCGTTCCATATCTAGTTCGCACTAGCTTCCCCTTTGTCGTAATTTATTAGTAGTTTGGTTGCAACTCCCGAATTTTCAGCAACTGGATCTCGTTCAATGTCAGGATCCTCTTTTTCCTGCAAAGAAAGATTATAAATATCAAAATCATTTGTGTTATAAAAGTTTTTTCATCTATTACATAAACACGTACTACATGAATAACTATCGATTTTTTCATGGCTTTTCGTTTTAGTTTGCGTCCAGAAAAACACTTTATTTCAATACACAATCAGTTTTTGTCATTTCATCAACTCTAAAATGTGTTTCAAAATTAATTTTTTGAAAAAAGATTTGCTACTTTAAAACATTTTGTCATAGTAAAAAAACCATAAATACTTACAATGATTCCTGTTCCACGTTCATTACTGCTTGTGCTTTTGCCTTGGGCACAGCAACGGGATATGATCTTTTCCTAAACACCAAACAAAATTGTTATTTGCAGCACATTTGTAAACATACTATTACATTCCTATTCACTTCCTGCTTAGCATCCATGTTATGAATACCTTCTGATGCTTTTCGCTTCCTCTGAGCGAGTATTTCAACAACTTTCCGTGCATCTTCATCATCAGATTCACCCCTCCCCAAATAAATCTGCTATTTTCCTAAACCAATCAACACCGTTTTTCACACAATACTTTAAGACGTTTTGTGAAACAATAATATACGCTTTTTCTTTTACTTACGCTTTTTTGACCCCACACTTTTTTTCGTTCCTTCTACCCCATTTCTCTGGGTTCGTAAACCGAGAACTTTTGTGTCCTTGTCTGATGACATACCCACTATTTCCACCTTGTTCTTTTCATGTCTCTAAATTGCAAAAAAAGAAGTTTTATACCCTTTTTTTAGTCTCATATTGTATGTACATCAAGGTATTCCATATAACGCAAAGAAAAAATAGTTACATGAATTAAAAATGTTTAACATGTTTTTCACAATGCAATACCAAATTAAACTATGTAATAACAATGTAAACCTATAATTAAAATTACATGTTTCTGCTATCCATTCACCACGAACATGTATTATGAAAATAAAAGATTAAATACTTACACGAATGCTTGGGTCATGATGTTGAAGCAAGTAGTTTCTTGTTTAAACTGCAAGAACACACGAATGAAAACTGAAGTGATTCTTGACATGCCGAACAGTCACACACACACACACGTCGAAATCACCTTCCCACGTTTACTACCGAACACGAACAAAAAGAATGTCTATTCCCGGAAAATAGATAGACAACTTACATTGTTTTTAATCATATATTATCTTACCGCATGTATAATGAATTGACGTGGTCGTGTTCACGTGCAAATGCTGCACCTATCAGCGATACCGTGGTCGCATAGGGGAGATAGTGACTTCCGCTGCCGCGGGACGCAAGGGGAAGATATCAATGTCTTAGTCCTTGAGAGCTTCCGCGCGGAGCAAGGGGAGATTATGGGTCTGCGAGCGCTTGTCTGTGCGCGGAGCGGGCGGACATGTAGATTACCTGATCGGTGAGGAATGTGCGCGGTGCGGGGTGAGCGTGTCAATTCGCGTATCGCCTCTATATTTACGTGTACAAGACGTAGCATGTTTCATTTACTATGTGAAGAGTGTGTGTGTAGTACACATCAATATGAAACGTGATCATACTATACAAGACGTTCTTGGTAATTTTTTCATCTTAAGTATTTGCGTATAACTACATTTTTAGATGCACTGTCAGTACTATTCAATATTGTGTGGCAGATAGAAGCTTCTTTTTTCTGTGTCCTAACACTTTTATGTTCTTTACCATATAATGTTTTTCATTTAGCCGATGTGCCTCCACCTCCGCCCTCATACCCGCGTAAACGCATATTGAACGACGATGTATTTTTCAAGATATGCCTGCATTTTTTGAAAAGAGTTTACAATAATATGTGTCATGTGTTTTCAACGATAGGATAATTTTTTATTTTATCTTTTAGAACGATGACGTCAATTTGAGGCGGGGCGGGCGCTGTATCAGTTGTTTAGAGGTATGAAAAAACAATAGGTTTTTTCACAGTATCACATTGTTTATAATACATGTTGATATTTGGTTTCAGATCTTGATAATCGTGATGATCTGTTACTGCATCGCTTCTTGACATTAACTGAAAGAGAACGATCCATGGAGGTTGCATCGTTGAGAGATGCAATGCTCCTCGATGGTATGTTCTCTCTTGTATTGATGTTTGGCATACCATTGAGACGTAGTATATATTTTATTTTCTTGTTTTGTTTTTTTGCAGATCGCGTGTGATCATGAATGAAAATAACGGGCGGAAGAAGGTGCGTAGTATACATAAACTCTCCACTTCTCCTATGTATGAACCCCAATCCTCCAATTCATCTTTGCTACAGTGGACAGACAGACATTCCTCTCTTCATCATCACATCATTCGTGGTTCAATACATAATACATTGCACATTCAAGATCCGTTAAACTTCTTACGTCAATGAGAAACTCCTGAGAAGAGGAACGTGTACAACTTGCTAGAATTTTCCTTTCCTCACCGGCAAATGTGTTTTCACGTCAACATCGTAAACGAGACTATCAGCAAAATATCGTTGAGGTCATACATACACGGTTTGACGCTTTTAGTTAGATAGATAACGGGAAGGCTTTAGAGAAAATTGTGGCACTTTACCTTGATTTTCATTATACAAAGAGTGCACAAGTAGGATTAGGATATGTATTGCTTCCTCCCATTAATAATGCGAAAAAGGGAATCGTAAATGTGCACAATGAGGATGAACATTGTTTCCTTTGGTAGATGGCAACAATGCTGTTTTATCACACACGTCCACGTGTCCAACATTCAAGTCGTCCATCCCACTATCGCGACGTGGTTCATAGACCCATGACTACATTAAATTTGAAAGGGATTTCCTTCCCGATGAACGTTGACGATATAGGAGAATTTGAAGACAAGTGGGTCGCACGAAACATGTTTTCACTCAAACAGTACAACAATTTCATACGAATATATTATTATATAATCGTCACTATTGTTGGATTAAGGATATGAGTCGATTGCTCGGTTCACAACTATCGAAAGATGGACATCATGTATTTCACTGTCATGCTTGTTTACGTGTTTTTCGTCGTAAATATAAATTTGACAACCACGACTGTCAACCAAATGGAGGGACGCGTGTTATTTTTCCAAAGAAAGGAAGAGATGCACTCATGCGCTTTACAAATTATACTCGTCAACAACGCGTGCCGCTCGTTATTTATTGTGATTTCGAAGTTTTTTCACAACTGATTGGCACGTGTCAACCCCCTATCGATGCATCCTATCCTAACGTTTGTCCACATCATCATCCATTTTCTGTAGGATTCAATGTGTGCGCTTTCGATGCGACACGCAATACTTATACCGGTTTTCGGAGGGATGATGTAGCACATCAATTGTTAACGGCGTTAATCGCTATTGCTCGAGAATTATGCAACGTGTGTTGACCAACCCCATCCACTTGACATGCGACCTAAGGACGAACTTCATTTCAAGAATTCGACACAGTGTCTTATCTGTGGAGGGACATTATCGGACTCTGATACAATTGTACGCGATCACGATCATCTCACAGGCATGTGTCGCGGTGCTGCACATAATGCATGTAATGTAAACAATAAAGTTCCTCTCCATATTCCCATGTTGATTCATAATTCGGCTTCCTATGATTCACATTTTGTTCTTCGCGATATAGGACGTGATCCATTCTTTAAACAATATAAACTTTCTATTATACCCCACAATCATGAGCTCTTCATTTGTATATCTATGCGTTTAGGAACTTTGTTTTCTCGACTCCTTCAAATTTGTGTCTACATCACTGGATCCTTTGGCGCGTACACATTCTCCGACAGATTTACACCATGTTCGATCACTTTTTCCCGATGATTTCCTCTTTACATTAGCATGTAGGAAGGGTGTGCTTCCATATGTTAATACAGAAACTGTACTCAACGCAGCTGGATTGCCACCACAGACTAACTTTTTAGTCGTCTCCTGGGTGAACACATTACTGATGCCAACTACGCTCATGCACAGCAGGTTTGGCTTTCGGTCGGGAGTCACACACCCTCCGACTACGTCGATGTGTATTTTAAAATCGATGTGCTACTCCTCACCTACATTTTCGAATCTTTTCGAAACTTGTGTATGCATGTGTATGTGCATGCTCGATCCAATACATTATCTCACTGCACAGTCTCTGGCGTGGAATGCTATGTTGATGATGACTCATGTGGCATTGGAACTCCTTAGCGATGAAGACAAACTCGTGTTCTTTGAACGCAGGATTCGCGGCTGTCTTGTCCAAGTCAGCTCGCGATATACAAAGGCAAACAATCCCGTTATGCATGACTGTAATAACTTATATGTACAGGCTATGACTCAAGTCTTACACATTGGTGGATTTCAATGAATGTCGGATGCTGCAAACTTCAATGTAGCGTGTGCTAATATGGAGGAGGACGTTATGTATTAGACGTCGATCTCGACGTTCCGGAACGTCTCCACGACAGCTTTATCGACTTACTACTTTGTCCGGAAACGCAGATACCTCCTCATCCCATGAGTCATCAATGGAAACTCATGGCTACACTGCTTCGTAAACGTCACTATGTCATTCACTTTCGCAGTTTACAGCAGGTGCTGGACATGGGTTACAAGCTTGTTCGCATTCATAAACTTTTCACTTTTCGTCAATTGCGTTGGCTTCTACCATACCTCGAACTCAACACCGCTATACGAGAGAATGCTACATCAACGTTTGAAATGAATTTTTTTAAACTCATGGTGAGTAGTAATTATGGAAAATCTTCTAAAAATGTGCGTCAACATCGTAGCATCGATCTTGCTAACACGTTCTAAGGATGTTGTGGTGCGCGAAAACTCAATGTGGATCTCAACTTTATATGCAGTCGATCGATTGAAGGAGATCTCATTACAATCGAGTTACGTGAAACGTAAATAAAGATAAACAAACCTATTTATGTGGGATTTTCAATATTATTTCATATGTTCGTCTTTTTTCTACATTCCTCAAACAATTTCCAGACTTGGAACTCTTATATTTAGACAAGAATTCCTATATTTTGTCCATCGCGTAATGTATACGACGTCATGAATCTTTGTCCTTCCTACTACGACTCGTCAACGGTCGATGCTGTGAATAGATTTAACATCTTCCCGTGTAATAAAAAAAGATTGGATCTTTTTTAGGATTAATGCGGAGATGATATGCTCATAGAATTTGTGGGTCACCATCCTAAAATGTATGCTATTCAAACACAATCCCAGCTTATCTCGTACAAAGCGAAAGGTATCATGAGGTCAGTGGTCAAACACTATTGTTTTGCATACTATAAAGACCGTTTGTTTCATGATAAAACAAGAATGGAATGCATTCGCTCAAAAGCGCGCGCGCATTCACTGGAGCAACAGAAATGCTCTCTTTTATGTGTCGATGACAAACGTCATTGGGTGGATAAGATGAATAGTTTACCGTGTGGGCACTACCGCATTGTTGAGAGTGAGTCGTCGTCTTGAGCAGATATGAAGTGTCCACCACTTGTAGACATGGAAAAGCAAGTGTATCAGCATGCAAACGATATGATTGGTTATATGTTAGACATTCTATGTCATGTACGTGAACAACCACAGCGACATCGCTTACATTGCCATTCAGGCTCAGCATGTCTCTTGGCATTATTTGAGACGTTGCATTGCGTCGATTTAGATGCAGGTGTTTCTGTCATCCGTACAGCATTCTGGACCCTCGATCATCCTCCTGAAAACCTTCCACCTCTTTATGATGATGCTATATCATCCTAGAAGAAGATTGTTTTTCTTCTCTTTCAGTGCACAATCTGTAAAGATGTATTCCACTACCCCATCATCACCCCCTGCCGTCATATATTTTGAAGGGGGTGTTTAAAAGCGTGGGTGGTGGAAGCACAGAGCAACGTTGTTCGCACCGTTGTGTTGAACATTTTTATTGAAATATAGGATTATGTTTTGGTATGTCATGTGCCAAAGACCACATTTTGCCAATATAATACGAATATTGTAGTCTTTGGTACATCACATACGAAACATAATATAATTTTGTATTTTGTAAATATATTTATTGTATGCTATATACAACTTTTAATTTTGTCCATTTTTTACATTGACATCTTGATAGGACGCTTTCCCCATCCTAACCCACGCGAGCCCGGATAGCTAAGTGGTAGAGTATTAGAGCTAGCCAATCTAATGTCCCTGTTCGGGTAAACATTTTCCTCTCCTTCCACATTGCTCTCCCAAGTCGCGTGGTGGGAGGAAATGACGTCAGAGGTTGGGAGATGTGGTGGGGGCAAAATTGACGTCAGAGTTGGAGATGTGTTGGGGGGATTCTAGAAAGGTCATGCTACGTTTTCTGACTTTGTAGTCTCTCTTGAGCTGTCGTCGAGGATGGTTGTCGCTGGCATGGTTCTCTTTCTTGAGTAGTCATCATCGTTTAGGTATGCATTTTTTCAAAATTTCGCAAACACTCCTTTTTACATTTTTTGAACCCCCACTCTTTTTTTGGAAAACCTTTTTGGAAAAAAACTCTCTCTTCCTTCAAAACCCCTTCCTTCCTTAATGGTTCGGCCATGACCATCATGTTACACCATGTTCAAGCACTATTACACAATTCTGCGTCATGCCTTTAGCTTCCTACCTCCTCCCTCCCAGTCCCATCTTAGTTCTTGTACCCATTCGGGCACTGATACAAGCTGGGATGCACTATGTTACGTCATGCCTTTTGCTTCTTTCCTCCGAACCCACCCTATGTTCTTGTACCTATTAGCGACCTGATAAGAGCTGGTGAGCGCTAATCACAGGCGGTTTCAAGATGGCGTCCACAAAATACCAGTTCGAGACCAGATAAGGGTGGCAATGGTGGTGGTGCAGGGGGTGGTGCGCGCTCCCTCATTGCCCACCGCATCGCCTCCTTTGCCCACCGATATTTGGTCTCGAACTGGTATTTTGTGGACGCCATCTTGAAACCGCGACATCCGGTGATATGCGCTTATCAACTCTTATCAGATCGCGAACTGGTACAAGTACCCTTCTTACGTGGTGATGATTCAATATGTTGGAATATATCTGGGCTATTGAGCCGTGGTCCAGATAAAGCGTTCTTTTTCACAGACGTTTCGGTCGCAAATGCGGTGGTCATCTTCAGTATCTTGGTCGACGTGGGCACAGACTTCTCCTCAGCGGTGTCCCGACAGCAACTGATCTGGTGAGTGGACACTTAGGTCTACTTATACTGTGGGAAATGGTGGAAAGCGGGAGCTTGCTGCTCTCTGATTGGTTGAAAGGGTTTTGTTCGGGTTGGAGAAAAATGGTTTCTAATTGGATGGGTTGTGATAGGTCGTCACTGGAACAGCTAATCTCTGTTCGGATGGAAAGGGATTGGCGGTTAATGGAGAAGGAAAGCTTCGATTGGTTTGAGGAGTTTTTTATTTTTAGGTTTTGTATGTACGCTTTGAAACACAGGTAACCAGGCAGTTTGAATTCTGAGATTTTCATCTTTTCTTTTAAAATTATTGCGATGCTTGTGGAGTACAATTACTTCACAGTGAAATATTGCATGGTAATGAAATGTTGAAGCAATATTTTCGTAGAGTTAAACTGTATGTCATGATCCGCTTTCCAAGTGTGTTCACCGACAGATAACTTGTCCTTTTGTCTTAGTCTGCAGCATCTTGAATGTTTCGCAAGACGCGTATTTATGCTGCGTTTTGTGGTGTCTATGTATACTGCACCGCATGTTCATCATGTGATTATGTTCATGTTCTAGAACGGTTATCGCAAGGTGCACATACACCTGAAATTCAATAAGATGCTTTAAACAACTTTCTAGTCTCTCTGGGATATATCATATCCTTTGTAAGTTGTTATACATTGCGTCCAGCTTTTGTCTTATGCCATCTTATTATCCAACATTTTGCTAGTTCTTTTTGTGTTCTTTGCCTTCTTCCTTTATCCCCCTGCGGAATTTCTGTTTCATCTGTATTAATTCTCTCACCCTGTCGTACCTTGTACATGCTTGTCCACTTCCAGATCTATCGGGTTGCTAAGAGAACTTGAAGGGCCGTCGTCGACTCACTACGATACATTCCACACCAATGTAGAACACTCATTCTTTGATACCGGTCTTAGTTTCTCTCATTATGCTCTAACTTTTCCCTTTCATACCACACCTTTCCACAATAACACAATATCAGTTGAGCACACTTGTGTATAATCTCCAAACATGTTCTCGTTCCATTGTGTATTTGTTAAATCCAACTCTCATTAAACTGTGTACTAACTTTGTTATATTAATTCCAATGAATGCGAAGTGACTTGTAAACGTAAATTACTCACATAATTTACGCCAAGATACTTTACTTGTGGCCGTAGCTGTAATCGCCAGTTGTCCCCTTGCGTAATTGGGTCTTACCTTGTTTTTCCTCGTTGCTTCTTCCCGAATATGATTCGTCCTGTCATATTACATACGCTATCATTTGTACTCCTGGTTTATCTATCTTTTCTAACAAGACATGAGTACTCCAAAAAATGGCCCAGAGAGACTGCCCTGAGGACATTTGGGGTGCAATCTGTACTCTATCCTTTCTCTTTCGATCTCTAACATAAGGAAACGCTCACCAAGATATGATGGTATTAGAATTTTTAACTCCGATGTTACACCCATTTGTGCTAGCTGTTTGTGAATTATTTCCCAGATTACAATATCAAATGATTCTTCGAAATCAATCTATATTACTGTTGTATATGGAGGAGGAAGCAACAACAAGTAATTATAAATGCCATTTTGTTAAGATAAAAATTTAGTGTCCAAATTGGTAATCCGTTTACAAAAGTCAGTTCACCGAGTAGTCAGAATTCAAATGCCGTTTCCAAGTGAGCTGAAATCCCGGTAGCGTAGTCCGGTGATGTACGCGAAGTCGTGGCAGAAGTATCCAGTAGATTGCATGAAAGCGCGTATAGCTGCGAAACTCATGCCGCCTGCAGCTGCGCTTTTTCCCTCCTTATAAGGCTATCGCGCGACGTGATAAGCGGCCGAATTAGGTGAGGACGCGGAGGGGAAATGCAGCCAGGCGTGTTTCCGTTGTTCCGGGCTGCAAGCTTCCCCCTCGCAGTTTCAGCAAAGCGCGAGCACCGAGGACGAGCGGATGCCCGCGCGATTCAAGTTGACTGTCTCCTTACGTACATTACAATTACTAGTATATATTTCTTGGTTCTTGTCTTCATCTGTCGAAGAAACTGCGATAACATGCTCTGTGCCTCTGCCTCCCGTAAAGCCATATTAATGAACACTTATTTTGCCTCGTAACTCCCCTTTTCATCTATTTGCTATTATTTATTTATTTTTATTTACAGGCATAGTATACTTAGTTTACACACACAGATATATTGTAATAAATTATTATTTATTAATATCTTTTTATAAATAATGGAAGAAATCTTATATAAATCTAACAAAAATAAAACACTTGTTAATAATTACGCTTAACCGAGTACGGGCGAGACCCTTCTCGGGGGCTGCGCTTGGAGAGGGGATGGCTCGTGGGTGAACAAGAGGTTTCAGAGGGTCTACCCTCACTTGAGCCAGCGCGGAGACGTGTCTCAAAGTTTTTGGCAGGGAGTTGCGAGTATTTTCTTAAAAGGTTTTTAGGAATTATGGAAATAATATGCACAGTCTCAAAATAAGATGACAATAGAAAACGGTCAAGAGAATTCAAAAATTAATAATTGATAGGTGGTGACAAGTTAAAAGAATTAGGGGCTGCGTTTGTAAAAAAAGGAACAGAGGGATGGTCTCAGAACCCTTCGCCATGAGGAGATTTCAATTAGCAGAACTGTGGATCGACATGGGTTTTTAATTGTAAAAAGGGATGTAGAAGAACGAAGGCTGGGCATTATGCCGGGCAACACGTGTTCATACAATACATGATGAGTGACATTAGACATAATTATAGAGTGGGGAACGCCTGCGCAGAAGAAGTTGAGGGTTCGAAATAGAGAAAGTGAAAACGACGTTTAACAGACATGTTAAGTGTTATTTTTCGGAGAACAGAGACGGACTTCATCTGAACGGGGAATAAAAAGAGCTTGGTGAAACGAGTGTGTCGTTGAGATGTGGGTTGTAAATTTGGCGTCAGTTCTGGAAAAACACCGAGTTAAGAAGTGAAGTTAGTGTTAGTGAAAACAAGCGATGTTATTGGCCCGAATTGAAAAAACGTCATGACAAAGTCAAGGCAATCAGAGGCGAGTCATGTGAGAAGAAAATTGTTAAGGTATTGGCTAGAAAGAATCACCTGCGTCAGAGGAGGAGGAGTTTGTTCGCTCGATTTTTGGGCCATGGAATAGGGATATGATTATTTATCGAGGAGCAGAGACGCTCCAGTATCTTATTTTATTTTTCAATCAGAACAAATCATAACATCTTATCTTGCGATGTTCGAGGGCAGTTAGATGATTCTAGGATGAGATTCTAGTAATCATTCTGTTAGACGTTTCATCACATCATTCGAGTAATCAGTGTCAGTCTGATCATTATACATATTATCAGGCGTGCTACGAACTGTTTAAACATGAGTTCGATGTAATCCTTCCGTATCTCAATTAGTACGTCCGTGGGAGTTAAATACGTTAAAGAGACGAGCGCGGCCGTTGAAAATTTAGAAAGTAGAATAAATTTTGTCTTTGTTGTTAAAACTTGTCTGATGAAGATCGATCAAAAACGGTTGGGGAGGAGGACGCCGTTGAGCGTGGAAATGTTTAGAAATGCGGCTCGTGGATTGGCCTGGTGCGTGCGTTCTCAGGTTGAAATTTAACCTATAACAGCAACTCTATGAGGAGTGCAATTTTGAGATTATTGGAAGAGTAAGTCACATGATTTTTGAAAAAATAGATCACGTAAGTGGCAGACGGGCAGAGTGGGGAAAAAGCTCATTTATACAATCACAGAGACGAACTTAGTTTATTCTGATTCCGTTCATATGTATGGGCTCTAATGACGTTGTTGACGAGCCCTTAAAGCCCCACAAAAAAAGAGATTTCGGAGAGGCATTCTAAAGTGAGTAGTCTGAGACATTCGTTCGGAGAGGGATTCTTGTTATTCGTTCGGAGCATTTCGAGACTTAGTGCATTTTTCCAATGGCACTTTTCGATTACTACTTGGAAGATGTTTCCGAGTGAACTTTGGAACTTTTGACCTCTTGGTCTCAACATTTTGTTCAGCTCAGGTTGCCATGTGGTGGCAGCTTGAAGCTCATTAGCTCATTGAAGTTGATGAAACTTCTTCCGTTTGGAAACAGTCGAAAACTAATCGAACCCGCGACGCGCAACTTCGTTCGTGGCAATGTCGAGATGCGGCAGTTTCGAAAATAGGTTTGAATTCCTGAAGCGCTGACGCAGTACGCCTGGGCGACAACCGGGAGAGCGAGCGACCACCTGTGAGGTGAAAAGGGTCAATGTTCGAGCTCTAATGCCGTCTGAGGCCTTGTAACTTCCACCACAACAAAAAACTGATTTGTCATCTGTCAAAGGTATTCTCCAGGTTGACTGTGTCCACCTTTAACAATTAAGCTGCAAGCGAGAAGATAATGTGCTTCGAGTGAATTAATGAAAGCCCACGCTCAGAACTCTTGTTACCAGTATTAATTGAATAAATTGGACATTAAAAGAAAATGAGCGGTACTAATTATCTTGTTCTTTTAAAATTCAAATGATATTTGTTTGTTTTGGAGATGATTTAAAATCAAATAAGGGGTTACTTTGTAAAGGGATGTTATTATGCTGATTTGGGAAATGTGTGATTTTTGGGGGCTGTGTGGAATGCAATATTTAATCTAAATGTATTTGTGTAATTAAAAGATTAAGTCATTTTATTTTATGCGTTTTCCTTGGATTAAGGAACCCCAGTATGTGGTATTCACTTATTTAAAAAACTACGAACCCATTTACTTAATCAATTAGAACGAGTTAGCCGAGGCAGATAAAATTTTAAGGTGAGTGTTGGCCACTACACTATTTATTCCCCCGTTTTCTGTTTTATTACAGTATACATTTATTTCTCCCTTTACTACCCACAGAACATGTTCGTGTTTTGATATGTACTATATTCTTTCTAGCACGTCGATATGTTTATTGCATATTAAAATTGCTGTTTTACCTCCTAGTTGATGAACCGTTTTAATTCCTAGTGGTATGTAACGCAGATGACCGCATTTCACGTGTGGTTCCTGCACGAGACATGTATCGAGTTTTCATCCGTAACATTTTGTCAACTCAACTATTCCTTCTCCACGTCCTCGTAAATTTTTCTATATAAAGTTAAGCGCCATGTTTTTATGAGAATGCACACTCTGATGAATTATGTGCAATCCCTACTACGTACACTGTGATTGTGATCATTATTCTTTCTCTTTCAATTTACACATATTTCCGTTTCTGAATGACAACGCCGGTAGTCATGTTAACAGTCCCACATTTGCGCTTCTTCCCTACGAAACTTTGCCTGGTGGCCAAAGCAATGACACATATAGCATCACAATGGTTTTACGTACTCCTACACCCTGTGGGATTAGAATCCTATGTCAATTTTTCCCTTTCACTAGTAATCTCATGTAGAAGCTTTCCTGTAATTATCTTAGAGTCGTATTCACCATTCTTTCGTCCCTAGTTTCCGAATAATCCTTACTACTTCAATATCCTGTCCCCCATTCTGCTGGCACAAAAGCTGTAAAAATTCCTTTTCATCGTTTTCTGACATTAAATACTATTATTTTTGGATTAATTTGTCTGAATTCCCCTTCCTCTAATTCCGCTTCACCTGCAATCACATGTCACAAAATGTCATATCCAGCTCCTTCTACAACTTGCACCAAAATCTGAAGATTATGAAGGAAGAATTGTTAAACAACCAAGAAAATATACAAGAACCGTTAAAAATTGAGGAGCTAATTTTGACCAAATGTACGAAGAAAATTTCAGAAACACTTGAAACACCTGCGCCAAAGGAGATATCATGCGCCAACGGTCTTCAATAGTACTCCAAATCTTACCAAAGTCAAGGAGTTTAAAACCAGATTCTCTCTACTGTCAAAGCCAAAGAGGGAAATCAGCACAACACTAGGGATATTGAGAAAGAATTCCTTGTAAAAATAAGTAATAAAACAATAAGAGAAAATGGAGTGAAGAATGTACCTGGAGGGGCAATCCTTGAATCGTCATAAGAAGATATTATCAATGAAGATGCTTTCAAAGATTCTCAGAATTTTGTAACAAAGAAACCAAAGAAGAGAGACCCAAAATTCTGAATTATTCTCAGTGTTGACGAGAATGTTCTTGAAGAAGAAGTGATTAATAATTAATCAAACAACCTCAAGGTCAGAATATGCAAACATCCAAATTATTTGTGTGAACCAATTTAAGTTCATCTCGAAATATGAATCTCTGGATTATTCAATTGCCAACTCGAATATTCAGTCACCTGCAAAGAGTATATATTGGATAATCATCATACAAAATACGGGTACTTGAGCTCAAAGAGAGAACTGGAAATCAAAGCAGATGTGCAGAGTACAATCGAGCATGGGAGGTAGAAGTAATGAAAACCAATTATGAAGAAAACTGAGATTGTTCGATTAAACATCAGGAAAATGAGAGTAGCTGCAGTTAATGTAGAGAAATATGCCGTAGAAAGAAATGTTGATGTATTATTAACACATGAGGTTATCCATCAACATATAAAATGTTCAAATAACTAATGCCAAACCCGTGGAGGCAATCATTACTGCAAATTCTGATCCAGAATTTTTTTTAAGTTATTACAATTTTCAAACTAATTTCTGAACAAATGTGAAATGCTGACGCCAAGAGGTTCAATTTATTGCACTTCTTTGTATTGTTCTTCTATTGAATTTAATGAATCTCAGTTAAGTTTCTTACATTATAAATTGAATATATTGAGGAAAAAATATCTTTATTGGTTCAGATGCTAACGTAAAATCGTATGAATAGCCCAGTATTAAGGTGGATGAATTTGGCTAACATCTGCTTGATCTGATATACATGTATAACCTGTTTATTTGTGATAAAGAATCGCTCCTTATAAACTTTTCGTCTGATTGTGGAGATTCTAATAAAGCATTTAGTGGTACGAGGAATTGGAAAATTGATGATTATCATTCTACTTCTGATCATCGTATACTAAGATGGACACACTACTTAATGGAAGTCAACGCGCATGAATCGGCAAATCTCAATAAACATGATCTCATTAACGTATGCCACAACAATGCTTTAGCAGAAATTAGTAGGAAGAGAGACTCACTGTACACTGCGAATAGACAAAGAGAATCACATGAAATATCAATAGTCACATGTGAACAAGCAAGATCAGTTATTAAGACAAATAAATAAATTCTATCACCTAAAAGTCTAAAATAACATAAAAGTGAATAATATTTTAACGAGCTTTTATTTAAAAAGTACTGTACTAAATAGCAAAAAATAAATGTTCAGTATCTCCAAAAAGATATAAGTACAAAAAGAATACTATATTCGGTTTATTTATAATGAATAATTCAAAATTATTTAAAAAATATTCAGTTGCATTTCTTATGCATCTATAACGTTTTACTAACAAAAAAGTGTGAAAACTACATATTTTCCCAAACATTTACAGTGACGTTTGGTTTCTTTATTGGGTTTCAACAATTTGTTACGTTGTAGTGGATATTTATGTAGTGAGTTAATAATACAATATTTCTGGCTCAAGGCGATAGATACACGAGATGCTGACAAAGGTAGCCATCTTCATACTTAATTTATATGCCAAGCCTCCTATGATTTGGTGGCACATCCTGCTTGGTAACAGTTAACAATTTTCTCCCAGAAGACACTACTTGCTTTTCTCTTTCAGATGGTTTATACGTTAAGTTTATAATTTGATGAGGTTGTATGTACTGCTGGAATGATAATAATAAATACGAGAGTTGGAATTTTAATAGTGACAAATATTCATTTACAACTTACATAAAATAGATTGTTCAAAATTTTACAGTTTTTTAAAGTAGTCACCTACATTTTATATAACCCGTTGCCAGCAATGTAGAAGTCCAATGATGCTTTAAGTAGCGCTTGCTGTGTAGATAGTTCGAATGGAGTGGTCTAATGCCTGAAGAATCTCTGGAACAATTCTGAAGCGAATGCTACGAAGTGGTTCCATCATCTTAGAAATCAAGTTGAAGTCAAAAGGTCTTAAGACCAGAGAGTATGGTAGATAGTACAGCATTTCCCAGTCCCATCGATCAAAAAATGTCACAGCTTCCGCTGTAGGCGCCCAAGCGTTGTCTTGCAAAATTATGGGTGGGTCTGCAGAGTGTCACCGCTGGGATGTATTGCACTGCCCACCAGATTCCCTGAACGCACTTCCATTATCAGAACGTATTCGCTATTTACAGATGGTATCTGTTGTAAGTCGTTGATCCTTTTCTAGTCGTACCCCACATAAGGAAATGAAATCTAATCGCTCCTCACGAATTAAAATATAACGAAACAAATTGTTCAAACCTACCGAAAAGAAACCTATCAACATGGTTTCCAGAAAAAAATGCAGTTTTCTTTTCAATTTTTTTCATTTCAGTTGATTTTATTCATCAAAGAGGTTATAGAGACCTCTGGGGGAAATTCTACATCAATTCTGCATTTCATTAATATAGTATTTTACTCTAAAGAGTTAGTAGAAAACGATTGTACGTACCATGTATATGATAAAGTATATTATTTTCCACCTTCTACAAAGTATTGTAATCGTGGAAAAATTCGAAAGCGAGATTTTGTCGGAAATATCGGTTTTGTTGGTCCCTAATTCCGAAAAAGTAGTTTTTCAAATAACTTCCAAGCCCGACAAGAAAACTTAGTGTTCTTACTCTATTACTTCCTCATATACGACTGATCATACATCCGATTTTTTTACTCGACGGAAATTTACATTTCTAATTTGAAAAGAATTTTCTTTTTTTTACTTAATTACCTACTGAANTTACTCGACGGAAATTTACATTTCTAATTTGAAAAGAATTTTCTTTTTTTTACTTAATTACCTACTGAAATTCTGTCAACAATTCACCAGCCGCCATGCTGACACATTTAGTTTTTAGTAGAAATTGAATTCAAAGTAAGAGAATATTTGCTCATGTATCCTTTTGCTTTATCATCATCCCCTGGTGTCTGAATGGGCAAACCACTACGCGCGATAAAACATGTATGAACAACCATTAAATAAAAAACAGGATCTGAAAATAGCTATTTCACGCGCCAAGAAATTTTCATTTTACCGCCTAGTCTTGCATAAAAGAAAAGTCAAGGATTTCTGAAAGGGCATTTAGACGATCTCTGAGGAGTCAAAGAACATAAGTAGAGGATACCGTTATTTAACAATTTTCAGTAAGTTGGCCAACCTGTATTTTTCTTTATTCTTTCACAATCTTCTTGTAATTCCCAATCGGCACGAACTCTGAGAGGACTTGAGGTCGAGCCATTTGATTTCGGAGCTGATACAATTGCAGGAGAAATTTCTACCGCGGGATTCTTCGTACCTGTTTCCTGTTCACTGCAGGTATGTAACATTTTCTTCAAGAATATTTCTTTTGCTAAAATAATTGTTTATCTTGCTGTTATTAGAGATAATGTATCATGTCAGGTATTCCATGATAAGGCTCATGAAATTGTGATTGTTCGTGCGAGGATAAAGGAATTCTTTTTGTTTTTAAACTAGAATGTGATATGCAAGGATAGATAAGAGTGCATTGATAATTAATAATAACATGTGCAATATATTAAAGCATTAAACATAACAAAGTATCAAATTCAAGTGCACTCACACTGGAAGTGACATGTAAATGTGATACAAAGAGATTGTCTTCTATTCTTCGATTAGTGAAACAAAAATTAATAAAATAAAGTGTAATGTGAGCCAATATTCATATTAGTTGGAATAGGGCGCAACAATTTTGTCTTTTCATTGAGTTGCCTTCCTATTCCCTGCGCTAACGTCGAACCGCCATCTTGTGAAGTTACGAAATTGCTTTAAGGAGATCCAATTTCATTTGTGTCGTTTTGGTAAGATTAGACGCAATAAAGAATGAGCTGTTGGAAATTTGCCTGAAGTGATTCAGTTCTAAGGTTCATTTTTTTTCATACATATAATGGTTGTTATATTTCCGTGTAATCTTATTTGTGGCAAAATTGAAGATATTCTTTATAATTTCAGTATTACGTTTATACAAATTATAATTTAGGCGATGATTATCAAGATGTTATTAAATTCTTCTACAATATGGTATTTTACTCACAAGTAAATGCTTGTATACTGTTTTATTACGTTTCAATGCTTTTAATGGTATGGGCATATCTATAATAGTACCTCTTTACAACTCCGTACAAACTTTGTAACATGTATATAATATTCAATAACATTTCTTTCTTACGCGTGTCAGCTAGACTACGAAATTTTACATTCAAACACATCCTCATTTACCAATGTAATTCAACATTGTGGAAGCAGAATATTTGCTCGAATGTCGTAATAGCAAATTATTTGAGGGTAGTCTTTCGGAATTCTCTAATTTCACATTCCTGCGGAATACTTTTATTTTTTTATATTTTTGATGACGAGAGATATGTGTTAGATGATAATTATCTTCAATGTTCTATAGAAACTTTAAGTAGAACATATTTTATCATGACAAATAACTACACTTTCCGCCGCTAATTAATAATGGTTCCTCTTTACTGTTGGTACTGTTCATTTGACTAAATTAACACATTACTAGCCATTTTATTAAAATGCATTACAACATCCCTAGTGGTTCATTGCATAACAGTTCACACACATCATCCACTTCTAAGTAGAAATGCTCAGAGTGGTTGAGAATCGATTCTTAGAATCGATTAATCGTCCATTGCAATTCTTTTTAATCGATGCATCGGATAAATAAAGAATCGATCTTCAAACATCGATTCTCTCCTTTTGTAATTTCCTACTGATATAATATAATTTATATCAATTAAAGTGTAAATAATAAACATTTACTAAACAAGAACGCCTCAGACAGCTGTAAAATTAATATTTTCATCAAAATGCAGAGAAATTAATGACTCAAAAATATAAGCTTATTGAATAATACACATAAAATTTTCATAAAATATTTTTGCTCTTTCTAATAACTAAGTCAATTAAGGAACAAAAGGTGAACCCAACGAAGAAGAACAAGTTGCTCTATTGAACAGTTTCATTAACATTTAAAATTTAACAGTTAAATTTTCAGATTCCTGTAATTTTAAAAATGATCATGCACAATAATTGTTAAAAAATGGATAATTTATATTATTAGATCATTACAAACACATTGAATTGTTATGAACAGGTATAGATATGATCTTTAGCAGTAGCAATAAACATTGTAATTCGTACATTTTACAAATCCGAATATTTCGTATGTATGGATTAAAATAAAGTAATTCACTTATCCTTTTCTGGGTTAGACGAGATCTTATAGGTGATACGGTGATGCCAGATTAGACTAAACAATCGTTCAGAGTGTCGTGGATTTCTCATAAATCATTAACTTTAGGCTAGAAATTATTGACGCTGATGCAAATAGAATTATTTTTGCTTCTAAGAACTTTCGTACTCAATAATAGATCATTTCATTCTTCCTCTAACGGAATCGATACGTCGATTAATCGCAATTATTAAGAATCGTTCAAAAATCGATTATTCGTAAAAAGGAATAATCGATTCCAGAAGAATCGAATCAATTCTGAGCATCTCTACTTTTAAGATTCCCGATAATCTTATGAAATTCTTGTTCGGACCGAGTCTGAATACAACCATTCAATACTTCGAAGATCCACTGTCGTAACTCAATACGTTTTATTGCTTATTAGCAGGATATGAAGATTCTTCAAGTGATGAGTTTGAGTTCTGAAAACCATTTGCGTGTCATGTTCTGCTAGAAATTTATCTTTCTATTATGTGGTAGTATTACTTAAAATAACATGACAAATTAATACATTATTATAAATATTATTACTGTCAATTCACTCGGAGCTAACAATGTCCGCGTAAAATACCCAGATGCAGCATGTACAAGTACGAAGTCAGACTTGGCGAGTGGTAGGGAGTTGAGGGATGTGGAAGGAGAGAGGGAAGCGGGTTGGTTTCAAACGACCGCGGGAGGGGGTGTCGTCAGCTAAATGACTGGGTGCCACGACGCTAGGTCCAATAGAGGAAATCAAGGAATTCAATGGATTCTTAAGAGAGAAGAATTGAAGAAGGAAGTTCAACACCCATCTCAACTGTGACCCACTCCCTCCAGCCCCTTAGTAACGACAATAATTTACATATCTTTTTCCTCAATTTATTAATTAATTTGTTTAACAAAAATACATTTGAAACAGTTGATAATTTTCCACATTTTATTTATGCCCCGGAAACCTGGTAATTTTATCAACTACCCATGTTCTAAAGGAAATGATGGCTTAACATACAAAAAATCACAATGCTGCCAGACGAATGCTCACAAAGGAAGAGGGGTAATGACACAGACTGCGCCACTGAATTTTTTTGAAAGGGGATAAAAATGGAAATTTGGGTAGGGGAAGAATTTTGATAAAAATTATACTTATTTACTTAAAGAATAGTAACTACTTTGAAAAGTGATCAATGTTTTTCAGAATGGTTAAGTAAATATTTTGGAACGTGAAAGTAGATGTAAATAGGCACGAAATGAAGAAACAAACATAAGAAAAACAAAATCGCACTACAAATTATATTCTGCGTTCGAGCATTGGAGAAACCGGCGGTTCCTTGGGTAAAGGGTGGAAAGGGAGACTCACGATCATTCCACAGTTAACCTCATTTTGAAAGAAAGAAATTGTCTATTACGTAACAAACAATAAAACATGTTTCTCTTCCAAGGAGCAGTGAGGAAATAAAAACCAATTTTATTAAACACGAGTATTTTTACACATTTTCAGTGGCGTGCGGTGATTGGGAAATCATGGTGGGACAAATTCTCATTCGACATCAAAGGGTAGACAAAATGCAACTGCTGCTGACACGTACCGTTGCTACTATTCCTTACGGCATATGCTACATGCTGTCGTGCGAGTCTCCTCTTCTTGCTGTAACGCTATAAGAATAGGTTAGCCGCGACGGATAACATTTTGTGCGTACATTCTCTAGTTATTTTATTAACAATTAAAGAAATAGGAAACACAATTCGTAGATAATATAAAAAAGGTTTGTATAAATTACTATTTCCATAATTCCTAGTTTTAGGAGGCTAAAATGGAATTAAACTTACTTTTCTCAAAAATATAACGAGGATGGTTTGACTGCCCCCTTCACCCCACTCATATCGGCGAACATCGACGAGACTGTATATTGTAATTCAACATTAATTTTACACGAACACAGATACGAAGTCAGTACCGTAGCACCTACTGGATCGGTAGGGCACATACTGACGCTCAGTAAGGGATTTTCCAAAAGTTGTTTTCATTGCAAAGGATGAACAGAGAGATCCGTCACGATCGGAACAGGACGATCCGCTCCTCCCCGTTAGAGTTCATTTTGCAAAGCTATGGGTTTCATTGATGGCTTGGCTACTAAAACCTTTGGACAGCTTCAACCCCATTGACCGTGACCGGTTATTTTCAAACGTAGTACAATTTAAAGTTCGATTCCGTTTTAATTACTCTCAACAATAGTTGGCACAATGCAGTTTATAAATTGTACATACATGATACATTCTTAACCAACTCATAGCATTTTTTCTAATATTTTCACTGTTGATCAACTCGTAATTACAATTTTATTTATTTTAGCAACAACAAAAACAAATAAAAATACAAAACAATTACTTTGACAACTTGGTTATAATCGACAAATATTCATGTTTTTTTCTTCGCTTTCTTCTCTTTGACTATCGTCAAAAGGATTCTATAATTTTGTAAACGACCGTCAATGTCAGACTTATTGTTAAAGTGATATTAAAATTAATTGTTGGATAACATCTCAAGCCATTTTAATTCTTTGAGTTTTGATGTTTTATGGCAAATTTCAGGATTTTACGGTCATGGTTTAATAATTTCTTCCCAACCCAACATTTCTCCTTCCCCGGTCACTTCACTCAAAACAGGACTATTGTTGAAAGCCAAAAGTAGATAGATATGCACTGACCTCCAGGAGGCTAATAAGCTGACCGACCCCACGAGAGTTGCTAAAGGTTTTGCATTCAAAGAGCTTTAGTAAATACTGGATAGTCATATTGAATTTTCTGTGGAACTTACTTATGAGTTTACAGTGATTCGAATATTAAGAATAATTAAAAAATTAAGTTCAGTTTCAGTATATCACCAATTTTCTGAAAAGAAATGATTAAATAAATGGTAACATTTTACAACATACAGAACATCACAGACAATGATTTTATTCAATAGAATTGACTGACGGATTTTCTTTTGTTTCTTAACACACCACCACCTTCACGCTCATATTGTTACTTTATGATGACAGGAAAAGCAAGAGTACCTTCTAGGCAGCGTACACTTGACAAGGCGCAATATAGAGAACACGAATATCCCCGAGTTTTGCAGTTTTTGAAGAGCGCCAGGAAATGGGGCGCTCTCGTGGACCAAAAAAACGCAGTGATGAAAATGGTGGTGGAAACGGGCAAAGTGATGGACAACAAAATGGACGAGAGGGTGGTCGGACCCGCAGGTCCGATGGACGCGGACAGCAAATGATGCCAAATCCTACGCTCGATTGTCCGGTAATTATAATATAGTTATTATTTGTGTGTCCATGATTGTCACTGGTTTTATTGTACTTTATTTTTAAATGATTTTAGTTTTAATAGCATTTTGACAATCACTAGGCAACACTAACAAATAAACAATAAAAAGTCGCTGTCCTTTTCTGACGATGAACGAAAGGGACACCACATTTTATTGCAAAATACTTAGTTGATTGCTTTTTAACGTCACCCTGAGTGTTTTACCTATTTCAGTGGGCACGTTAAGTGATAAATATAAGTAGCATGTAAGCATTACGTATACTGTTTTTATTGCTTTAGGTACATGTTTTAAGCACAAATTCCGACTTCAACCATTGCACGAAAAAAACCACCAAAACTAGTTTTTGCAGATGCGTTTTAGCTAGAACTAGTCTAGGTAATTTTGTACTTTAGGAATAGTATTGGACATATTTGTTATGCAACGCGAGAGTAACTTCATAACGTTTTGTGTACTTAAAGCTAGTACAATTTCTACAGTATCAAGTACAGTAAAAATGTTAGTTTCATGCAGAAGGCATCAGAAAAAATGTCAGTATTTCGCTTTTTAGTGCTAATTATGTTCGACTAGAAAATTTTCATTCCTATTACATACATTTAACGCATTTAACATTAACCTTTCTGCGGACTGAAGATGAATAGTAATGACTCACTGCAATATAATACAAGTAAGGGGTCTCAGAGACTCGCCGAATTATTTAAATCTAACAAGGTGTAAAATGGAAAATAAATGGTTGTAGTTTTAGATAGTTCTAATTATTGGTTGTTTTACAATTTCCTTCATTACATTACAAGCTGATTTTCCCGACTTCGCTGGGGACACAACTGATCCTATATAAAGAAGAATAAATAAATGAGTAAACAAATACTTATTTTACCGAAAAACTTATTTTTATATCAATTGGTTGTAATTATTTTTGCATTGCAAGAATAATTTTACATTTACCATTACAAAATGAGTTGAGCAATTGTTTGTTATATCTCCTGTTGCATTGTAAAAGATTCCATTAAAAATCCGTGAATTTCCACTCGCGAGTGTTCGGTAAAAACTAAAAATACTTTACGGTCCATGCTAAGCGTTTTCACGCAATTTTCGGGTACGTGAGGTCGCTCTTGTTAGGCGCATCGAGACATAACGACTGTGATACCTGAAGTTACCGCCACAGTAATTTTCTTTAACATCTGGTAAAACATTTGTGAAGAAAGTTATCACACTTCAATTTAGACTTTATTTTCAGTTGCATGGTTCTGCTTCTTGAGGAAAAACTCGAAGTCGATGATCCTTTTATTTTTTACGATCATAGGTAAACACTTTTTTAAAATGGGGTTTTAGGGATCGCCAACATCAAGGTCATTAGAGCCCTTAATATTAATACTAATATATAGAAAATATATTTGTATGATATGTTATTCATTAAATATCTCAACTCAATCATATGTTTTAAACTTTTCTAAATTTCTGAATAATTAGGGTGATATGCATTACACAGATATGTTTAACAAGTTGCATATTTAGGAAACAGGATAGTTAATATGAAAGTTCTTTAAAACTTCTTTAATTTGTTAATAAGCAATTTGTTTAACACTGTATCAAACTTTAACATAGCCTATATTTTAAGTTGAATGATTCTGCTTCACACAGAAAAACCCTAAGTCTGTAGCCCTGTTAGTTTTCTCGAACGTACGAAACAATTATGCCAACAAAGCATGATTCTTAAGTAACAGTACGATGGAAAGAATTCTGTTTGTTTATTTATTTAATTTATTGTATATAGTTAGGTAATCAGAATGCCACATTGCTTGTGTTTCATTTCCTGTTAAAGCTTATCATTCTGAGAGAATTTTACACTCTGTTAATTTAACTCAGAGTATTTTAGAAACAAAGTAATTTACATCCAGAGGAAATTTTCATTCTGTATAAAAATTGTCTGTTCTCACATGCATATTAGTTAGAGCTTACAAGGATTTTACCCGAACAGTTTTTTTCTCTGCGTTGATACAGTGTCAATTAGGACAACGAACCTAACATCTTCACTTCTTTTCACCTTCCCAGAAATATTGAATATTCCAGAAAACAGTTTTAAGATATTTGATTTTACAACATTTGCATTCAAAAACAGAAATTATATTTCAATAGGTTCATGAGATAGATACTGTCATGACATTAAGGTGTGCCATAACTGCAAATAAAATATGTAGAATACTTTTTGATGAATACATTCTTCAATAAAAATTGTAAAAGAATTTGTTGGATTGCAAAATAATAAAAAATAGAGTTATCTAAAAGTATAGCAAAATTATCACCATTTTACATCTCCTTAGTTTGGAACAGCGAGGAGGGTCTTTGAAGTCCCATGTAATATGTAATGTTCAGCCTTGGTGCATCAAGTCAAATGGAGTTCAATCAAGTCAATGAAAAAATAGACTATTTCTACCAAATTTCTTTCAATCATCAATCAATCAATCTATCTATCAACTTGATCATAAAAAACACTGAAAAAACAAAAAATAGCCATTTTCACTAATGTCTTTTAATGAAAATAACATTTAACAAAACTAAATATTTTAGTTCATGTTCTTGTTTAGAGTATAAAATGGTTGCTATAATAGAACTACTTTTGAACGATATGCTTTTGCCAGAAACAGCATTGGTCATTTTGAAAACGACCAAAACCTGATCTGGCAAAAGTGGCACATCCAAAACTAGTACTGGTCATTTTAAAAATGCCTACCAAACCACCTAATGATCCTATTTTTACCATTGGGCAAATTTGACGAATTAAGCTCACTTAAAATTATATAAAAATGAAACCTAATCAATTTTAAGAAAGAAAATAGAGATGGGTTTCATACATTGTATTATCTAAATTTTAAGTATTTCCTTGTATACCATTAAATATTTTCCCAAATATATATTTGGTGATAAAGTATAATATTATATTATCATAAATATTAAATGACAAACATGCACATATTATTCATAATGTTTAATTATAAAATAATAGTAAAATTATTATAATTTTTGATTTTCACAGCTTCATCAGAGTGGCTCCTTCTCTCGATTAGGCTCAAGATTGCAAATAGTGTTTGCAATGGGGCCACGATTGTCATTTTTGCAAATGACTCTTGCAATTCAAATATTGCTCCAGCAAATGATTCTTCCACAGATGTCGTTTCACAACGCATTGCTAATATTTGCTCACACACAACATGATCTGCCATGGCCAACATTGGCCCCACTAATCAATCAACAGCATGATCTGCCAGAAAATATCCATGCTCAGCAAATCCTATATATGGAAGTGCTACCACACATTTTGTCATTCCAAATCAGGCCACGAGTTATTTTGCCTCCATTGCAATCCAGAAATCCACAAATGCAGTCTCGACAATCAAGAAGAGTTTCGTTTAGTCATGTTCTCTCACAACATTCGCCTTTTCAAATGCCTCATTCTGGTGCGATCTATTATCGCTCTTCAGCTTCCCACGGTTTACCTTTTAATGGAACAAGGCTATCATCAAACCATGCACGAGATCATACTCGCCTGGTCAATGGCGCTCACGAAAGCTTCGCACATCATGCACGTCCGGGTCATCGTCGTCCTAATGGTTTCAGAACTTTCCAATCTGCGTCAAGTAATGCTGGAGTTCATTTCTACTCTCATTTCTCTCGTCCATCGTATCACAGTCATCAAGCATCTGTTTATCGGCCATCTCAAAGGCATCACACAACTGATCATCAATCACAGCCCCATTTGGCACATCATGTACGGGAGCCTCTCGCTGAAATTCCCCCTAACTTTCCACAGCGCTCAAATTTTAGAAAACAGCATATACAAAGGGATAATACTTCTTCTACACGAGGAAGTTCTCAAAGCCAAAATACCTTTCAGCCTCCAAGATATTCTCAACAACAAAGGTCTCAACCTGTTGAAAGATTAGTGCAATTTGAAGAATCCCCAGCTCAGAATACATTTAGAACATCGACTCAAGGATTTAGTAATCAAAGATATCAACAAGGCCTTGAATATTTTACTCCAGCATTTCCTTATGCTCAGTTATATAGGCAACATGGAGACATGTATGTGGTTCAAAGCCATCACAGATGTCCTAATCATGCCTATCAAGAGACCAATCCTAATCATGCATATCAAGAGACCAATCCTCATCATGTGTACCAAGAGACCAATCCTCATCATGTGTACCAAGAGACCAATCCTCATCATGTGTACCAAGAGACCAATCCTCATCATGTGTACCAAGAGACCAATCCTCATCACGTGTACCAAGAGACCAATCCTCATCATGTGTACCAAGTGACCAATCCTCGTCCTGTGTACCAAGAGACCAATCCTCATCATGTGTACCAAGAGACCAATCCTCATCATGTGTACCAAGAGACCAATCCTCGTCATGTGTACCAAGTGACCAATCCTCGTCCTGTGTACCAAGAGACCAATCCTCATCATGTGTACCAAGAGACCAATCATCATGTGTACCAAGTGACCAATCCTCATCATGTGTACCAAGAGACCAATCCTCATCATGTGTACCAAGAGACCAATCCTCATCATGTGTACCAAGAGACCAATCCTAATCACGTGCACCAAGAGACCAATCCTTATCACGTGCACCAAGAGACCAATCCTTATCACGTGCACCAAGAGACCAATCCTTATCACATGCACCAAGAGACCAATCCTTATCATGTGCACCAAGAGACCAATCCTTATCACGTGCACCAAGAGACCAATCCTTATCACGTGCACCAAGAGACCAATCCTTATCACTTGTACCAAGTGATCAATCCTAATCACGTGTACCAAGTGATCAGTCCTAATCATGTGTACCAAGAGATCAGTCCTAATCACGTGTACCAAGAGATCAACCCTTATCACGTGTACCAAGAGACCAATCCTAATTATATGTACCAAGAGACCAACCCTAATCACGTGTACCAAGAGATCAATCCCAATCATGTATACCAAGAAATCAGCCCCAATCGTGTATACCATGAGACCATTCCCAATCATGTATACCAAGAGATCAGCCCCAATCGTGTATACCATGAGACCATTCCTAATTATGTATACCAAGAGACCTACCCTAGTCATGTATACCAAGAGACCAATCCTAATCACGTGTACCAAGAAACCAATCCTAATCATGTATACCTACAGACCAAACATAATCACGCATATCAAGAAGCCAATCCTAATCATGCATATCCAGAGACCAATAGAAGTAACCAGATATATCTTCCAGGACCAAATCGTGAGGCTGGAAGTTATCATCGTCAAGAGCATTTCCGGGTTCAACGGGGTCAAGAGGCTTTCCTGGATACTAGGACTAACAGAATACCAAGTACAACAGAAATAATACGTTTTACTATGAGAGCACCAACTGCACATAATGCTGAGCCTCACAGGTCATATACTCATTATCCAGGAATGGAATCATCGACAAGTATTCCACAAGTATCCATCTCTTATGAGGTCCCACATCATACCATGCCATCTGGAGACGCAAGAGCTTGCATTCCCTCCGGGATGAACTACTCAAATCCCATCTTTCCACAAACCCATGTACACCCTACAGCCTCTCACCAACACAGCAACACACTTTATCCCCATGGATCAGACAACTTTCCCTACGTCACTCAGGTTCCTCATGCCAGGGCGAACCCAAATATGTTGCCGAACCAAGCATATCATGGATTGCCTCAACGCTTTCCAAATACTGGCATGCAAGAGACTTATACTGACCAAGATTTACCACGTGTGGCGCAAGCTGTTCGTGGAGAGCATTGGAACCAAAATGTTTCCGGATTCTCGACAAATCCTCCGAGCCAAATGATGCAGCAGATCTTCATCAGTAACGCCTCACCTACTCACCTGGCCCCAATGGCACATTCATATCAGGATACCCCTCATGTTCACTCAAACCAGGGAAACAGCATGCATCCCACATCTGGAGTACAACAACACTCCACGGGCCCTACATTACAACATATCTACGTCAACCCTGATGGTTTCCAGCACCATGGTTCTTCTGATCACGAAGAGGCTCACAACCAGTCTTGGACATCACAGGACCCGTGGTCGTAGCTGTTTCAAATCAATCCATAATTTGGAGAGGTTGTATCTTCCTAGGTATGTATTTAAAGATCATTTTCAGCGATAATCTTGACGACGCGATTGTTTGATCAAAACTTCTCAGAAAAAATGTAATAATAAATATATGTAAAAAGTTATGTGGTAAACAACGTAGAAATGAATTCAAAGTAATGTAAATCTTGATAAAACTTTATTCTACCAATTTTCACTTATCCAGTCATTTGTAAAATAAGAAGTCTTCTGATGTAATCCTCACAGGAATTACTGATACAAAACTAAATCTTTATGAAGTATGAAGGGATTTTTCTATGGTTTGAGTACATCTTAACTAAATGAATCCTCAAAATCATCTAAGTTTTATACCATAACATATTATTAATGGTTTTTTAAATTCGAGCTTTAGGGCTCGCCAATATCGAGGTCATTTGAGCCCATTATTAATGGTGCCAGAGTTAAGAAAAGAAAATTACTTTTCACATACCCTTACAAATGTAAATTGTAGACCAGTAATTTTAAAGAAAACATTCACCACTAAATTTTATGAGTAATGATTGTATACAGAACAATATTTTGCCTTGAATTAACATCAATATAATTTATTACAGAAAGGTTCGGGGGGAAATGCAAAAAATTAATGTAAATATATGAACATTTCTGCATTGTTGGCAGAAAATAGCCTAGTTGACTCAATTGATGAGTTTGCAGAATAAAGTTTACTGAATTTAACCAGCCAAGAGTTGAGAATATTCTTTGCTGGAAAGAATCAAGCTATAATAAATTGGTTTTTGAATCTCTTTGTAGTTAGAAGCTTCTTACTGTCCATACAGTGTTAGCAGGGTACATATTGATTCTGCTCCAAAATCTTACCATAATATATAAAATCTATTAATATATATGTAATCAATTAGTTCAGCCAATCAACAGTGTGCATTAATGGAAAGTGGAATAGTGCTGCCAAGGTTCCATGATTGAGCAGCTAAGCTTCCCCAATTGTTTAGTGCAGAAAGTGCGAGCACAAGCAGTTAGTAGATATTATTAATAATTTCCCAAAATAAGAAAATAATTTTAAATTATTAATCTAAAAATAAATAAAATATTAATTTAATATTATTTTCTTCGGCAAAAAAAATGGTTGAGGACTTTTATGTTAAGAAATTTTTCTCTATCTACCCTCCAAAGGTAAAATGTGAATCTTGGAACATGCAGCACCTATCTGACTATCTGGCCACCATCCTATCCAGCCTGGAATAATTATTATTTTAAACAAACCACCAAAAGTAGTGAGTTTTTGTTCCACTGCGAGGTAGACAATAATTATTTTCAACAAGTTTGTTATAATCTTCTGACACATTTTTCCACTTTTACCTTTGAAACAAAACTGTAACTGTAAATTGTTTGCTAAAATATAAGAAACACTGTACAAGTACAGTAAAATGTTTTTTTTTAAAGTACACCACAATTTACAATACCCACAAAGTTTTAACTGAACTAATGAAGATGAAGGTGCAGTAGTTGAATTGATGCATGTATTAGGATGTTAATTAATAAGACCCCCCAGGGGACTTACATCGAGTAAGTACGTGTTTGGCGAACACGGGGCCCCGAGCTGAGTCTGGCATTACTTCCACTTACTTGTGCCATGCTCCTTCCTTTCTCTTTCCTGATCTCCCTTGGTCACCTCTTGTTCTTTTCGATCCCGACGCCATTAGGGCTAGGGTATCNACATCTAGTAAGTACGTGTTTGGCGAACACGGGGCCCCGAGCTGAGTCTGGCATTGCTTCCACTTACTTGTGCCATGCTCCTTCCTTTCTCTTTACTGATCTCCCTTGGTCACCTCTTGTTCTTTTCGATCCCGACACTATTAGGGTTAGGGTATCTTTCATTTTCCTCTTTCCTCTTCTTCTTTTTTTTAAAAAAAAAATGTTTTTAGTAAAGTGAGATATGTTGGGATTTCAGTTTTGAGTTGTAGTTCAGGAGGGTTTTTAGTGGATATGGCTGAGTCATTCGGCGAGTCCCACACGCGGGGAGAGTCATGTTGGCTCTCCCTAGTGTGTAACTGCATTTTCCCTACCTGTACAAGTTTTAAGGGCTCTAATGACCTTTGATGTTGACGAGCCCTAAAGCCCCAAAAAAAAAAAAAAATAATAAAAAAAAATAATAATAATAATAAGAGCCAGTACAACAACAGCTAGTTGGGTCTGGACCTCTTGTGCATTCAGCTGTTTTACTGTCCAGCCAGCTGGCACACAATTGGCCGAATAGCAAGAGTCTACTGTATTATTTATTTAATTTATATATTTATGTCTGCATCTTGTCTTTGATAGTTTATTCCTTTTTTTTTATCCTTCACTGTGGTCTGGAACTAGTATTGAATATCAGTGATGACATAATACCTCTTCATCCTTAAATACATTTTAAAGGTCAGTTTCAATACTTTATTATCAAGGAACCAGATTGTTTCCAAATATGGATCCAGGACTAGTTAAACTAAATCCACAAACGTCAGTTCCCATACCATTTACGGTCAACGATCCGAACAAAATGAAGTATTTTTTTCTGGTTTCAGTTTTTAAACAATAAATACCTAGAATAACAATTTTAATTATGTAATTATAATTACGAAAATTATTTGATGTATAATCTTTACTATGTGGCAGTAAAGTTTTGTTTTATTTTTGAATTTTGTACATTTCATTCATAATCATGAAAAAGAAAATAATTATCAGTAAAATTCAGTGAGAGAGACATTATGATCTCAGACAATCATGGATACTGTGAACCAGCAATCTTCATCATTAATTATTATGATGTGTTTCAGATATTATGGAAGAATTTCACTATAATACAAGGAGAGTTTTCCTTCATCCTTTGAAGAAATGCACCACTTTTGTAACCCTTGGCAAGTTACCTACAAGATGCAGCCTACATGACAATAACATGAGATTGATTAATGAAGGAGTAAGAAGAAAAAAACAAGTTAATATCTTCAATGATTTTCATTCAAATTTGTCATCTGCTAGGAGTGCTGTGGTAATTGCTGAGAAAATACTCACAATTGTGGTGTAAATATCTTTGGTATATTTTATAGTTTACCTATAGACCTATACTGCTATAGACAACAGACGCTTCTGTTTCTCATTTACTTCTTTGTCTGTCATGCATTGACATTGATAGAACAGGTTTCATTAACTAAGCTATCATTTGCTATTACTAGAAAAAACACCAAAATGTAAATGCTCCTTTACAGATGAATTGAAAGAAGAGTTTCACATTCCATTTAGACTGTAAGAAATCACAAACTCCTTTAAGACACACCCTGTGTATTTAAACTATTATTTGTGATCAAGAAAATTTACATAAATTTGCACATACCAGTACATGTTAAACATGAAGTTAAGAATCAATAAAAAAGTTTCAAATACAGATGGCTAGTATTGAAAGAATTAGCTACGAAAGATCAAGCAAAGCTCTAGTTTCCCATATTCACATTTTCGTAATCTAGCCACTCTAGGGTAACATATAGGAAACTTAACTCAATACTTGATAATAACTGCTGAATCTTTTAGTTGGGTATAGATATCTCATTGTAACTTCAGTTATCTTATTCAAATTTTTATTTCTTCATGAAATTCAATAAAGGAGAAGTTTTTGGAGAAAATAAATTAAATTATTTTCTTTAAAGTGCAAAGAAAAATTAATTATTAATTAAATTCCTTCTTTTTTTTTTTTACAATCCCCAGAGTCAGGTGGCCAAAATGTTATAGAATTTATTTCCCCACAAAAAGTGTGAGGAATGACCGCGGGCTCCTTTACCAGTCATCTTTCCAGGTCCTTCAAAAATCTTTTAGGGTATGTGTCCAAGGAGGTTTTTGAAGGGGAGATAAAGTTTTTGTACATGAAATATAGTTTACCAATGGGTTTTTGTATTACATTGTACCATATAAAACTTATCACTTCCTAAGACAATACTGAACAATTTATTGTGATGTGCAATAAAATGTCATTCTGTAATAAATATCTCAATTTATCTAAAACATACATAAATACACCACCCTCAAACAATTTGTATTCAACAGTTTCAATATGTCTCTATTATATTGTGTTGTATGCAAATATGAATCAATAATGACAGAAGATATTATTTATTTCTTCATCAATCAACATAAGGAAAAAAATTTTAAGGAACATATTACATTTTTTAAATGTGTTATTTTGTCAAAGAAATTTGTAGGAACTGTCTTTTAATAAAGCTGTAACGCAATTTTGCTAATTGTTTCATTATTTTGACCCTCTACTATAAACATAAAGTGTGGAGAAATAAGAATTTTTAGTTTCTTTATCATACTTTCCTTCCCTAAAATATTGTATTGATTACGTAAATGCTTTTTGTGAGGTAAACAGTCTCAAAATGCTAAATAACAATGAGTTACTTGACGATTCTTCTAATTCAAATCTTGACTCAACTCAACTCTCATCCTCAGCCCAGCACGATTCTTCTGATTCTTTGTGGTTCTATCAATACTTCCGACTATGCTCAATTCTCCTCCTCAGCAAAGTCGACTACAGCCAACTTTTTTCATGAATGGAATGCTCACAAAGTTGACTGTAGTGACTGGATGGAGCTTTCCTGTCACATTCAAAAATGTTGACTAAAGTCAACTCTTGGCTGGCTGTAGTCAACTTCAATCAGAAATGCGAATGGAATGCCAAAGTCAACTTTTGGGTTCGTGCATGCACTTTGGGTAAGGAATTGGAGCAGCATTGAATGAGAAACATCATTTTCCCATATTCCCCTGATTCCATCCGAATCCTGAACTGAGTCCATATTCTTAAAACCTCGTACTAACAAATTTTGATTACTTTGAGTAGAGCAGTGAAATTGTAAATAATTTGACATACATGAAGTGACAATAGCAATACAACTTTTTTGGACACCACATCAGTTTATTTTAATTTATATTCTTTTATCACAAAAACTGCATTTTCCAATAACAATTGTCCTCATTTTTAACTGCATTTTTGAAAATATATAAAAAGTTATCTGTTTATCTCATTTCTTCTCATATATTAGGCTTATCTCTGATCAATGTCAATTCTGTACAACAAGAAAGTACATTTTTGCACTGTTTGATGCGAAATGTAACAACAAATTTTATGAACCAAATTACTGTCTTTTGCTCAACCTCTTGCAAGGAGTCAGGGTCAGAGAAGATGGAGGTAGAAGCTGCAAAAAAAATACATGAATGAGAATTGTCTTATGTTTAGGTACACTAAAGATGTAATAGTAATTTTACAAGATTGTACATGGTAGGAATATTAACTATGCCTATTTCAACTTCCTTTGGCCAAATAAATAACAATGTAAATATTTGAATAAATTGTAGATAAGACAAGAACATTGTCATTACAAAGGAAATAATTTCCTTGCAAAGATCAAGCTATCCCTACAGTATGATCATGTCATTAAAAGAACTGTCACCTATTTGAACTGGTAGTTCTATACTGGTAGTGGAAGCAGTGGGAATCACATCTCCACTGCTACCCACTCCCCTATTCTTAATAAGGACACAAGCAATGTAATTTTAAAACTATCAGAACTGGAAAATTTATGATAGTGATATCTCAAACTTGATCCAGAGAACTTACTAGAAACTTCAATGATAAAGCTGTCAACTTGAGTGTTCACCCATCCTTTGACTTGACCAAAAGAGTATTCATACATTCAATCACTGCTTAAGTACCGATACTTAACAAAAATAAAAATAATTAGATACATTATCAAAAATTAATCTTTAATTGGTGGAATTAGAAAAAGACAATGCCCAAGTCAATCAACCAAGCAGTGAGAAATTAAATAACTATTGAAGACATTACAGAAATAGATCAATATATGATATTACAAAAGGCAAAGAATTATACTGAATAAGTATTTTGTATCATCTTCACACTTCAATTTCCACACATTAATGCAACAAACTTTCTTAGTTCTTTAAAAGAACAGCAGCCACCTTAATTATCAAAACATCAGGAACTTCATGTCTAGCACACTTCAATTGCTTCAAAGTGATTTGTATGTTTTAAAGCACGGATAATATTTTGTCAATTATAGTAATATATTCTTGTCTCTAAAATATGAAAATACATGGAAAGAAATAAAATTTCTCAATACTTCACATTACAATAAAGAAAGGTAATGCAAAATGTAATTTTATTTATCTTCTTCTGTAGCTATACAGTCCTTATAGTTAGTCCTTGGCTTCCTTCACTATGACTCTCCACTGCTCTTGATCTTCAGCCTGTATCCTCCACTGCCTCACACCAGTTCTCTTTAAATCTTCCTCTACATTATCTATTCATCTAATTCATGGTCGCCCTCTTTTTCATTTGCCTCTTGGAGATACATTGAAAAACTTCGATCCAATTTTTCTTCGTTCATCCTCATTACATGACCTAGCCACAGAAGCCTTCTTACTAGCAACGACAATCTGGAAAAGACCTTCTCTCACAACAAAATAAAAACTACCCTACCATTTACTACATATTAATTGATAATTTATTACCAACAAAAAATATTATTACTATTATATAATTATTAAAAAGATATGGTTTTTGTAGCTTCATGTCAAGCTAGAAAAAACAACTATAAAAGTCCAATAAAATGTAATAATTATGAGTTGAAACTTATTTAAATAATTAATTGCTAATTCATTCCCAACAAAAGAGTAATTTTTAATAACGTGTTTACATAAAAAACTGGATTTTTAAATATGTTTAAAGTCATGGGGAAAAGACAAATTATAGAATTTTTGAAATGTTACACTAGAAATTTATCAATTCTTTTGTAACGCTCCAATTAATTTTTAAAAATTGTTCAAATAATTAATTGACTATTTCTTACCAACAAAAAAGAAAAGTTTAATTTCAAATTTGCATAAATATCTTAGATTTTATATCCTCGTATCATGTTAGAAAACCCAATTGAACTCGTATAATAAAATTTGATAAATTTGGTTTAAAAACAATTAAGTTAATAATGATTCTTAACCACAAAACAATTTTTTTAATGCAATGACCAAAAATGTAAAAAACATTGGTATATTCATATTACGCAAACAACAAAAACAATCAGATGAACCGAATATATCTATGAAGTTTGTGAAACAAACTTCATAGTAAACAAAATATTCTTAATACATAATATGTTACTGATTTATAATCACAAAAAAGTATCCTTCTTCTGTTTATGGAAGTAACAAAATTAATAATAATAATAATAATAATAATAATAATAATAATAATA
>NNCF01130060.1:123308-219483 GCA_002313205.1 Laupala kohalensis | reverse complement strand
ATAATAATAATAATAATAATAATAATAATAATAATAATAATAATAATAATAATAATAATAATAATAATAATAATAATAAATTTATTGTCACGAAGAGTAGTACAAACTGCATATGACATGTAGTGGACCCTAAGACAGAGATGGATTGAAAATTGCAACACCCTCCAAAGATTAGATAAAAAGTCAGCTACGTCATATGAGCGCAGCAAAATACTTTTTGTGAAATAATTTTTTGTTTGTTATTTGTAAAACAAAAATTATGCTTTGCAGTTCTAAAGAAAGTGTTTTTCTCAGTACATATGAAATTACCAAAACATTTTATTACTCTTACAAACAAACGATTATTGAATTTTTTTTGGTAATAAATAAGTAATATTTTTTATTTTTTTCTGTTCAAAAATAAGTAAATGTTTCGCTTTTTAAATAAAGTGTTTCAAAGGAAGTTCATATGAAGTTTGTGAGACATTGTGTTACTTCTGGAAATAAAAGAATAATATATTTTTGTGGTGATAAATCAGTAATAAATTTTATATTTTTACGTATTTTTACTCCTTATTAGTCCAAAAACAATTATTTATTTGCAGTTTTATAGAATGTGTTGCAATAAGTTCATATGACATTAGCAAAATGTTTTCTTACTCCAAGTAAGAAGAGAATAATAAATTTTTATTGTAATAAATTAGTAACAAATAATGGATTACAAGAAAAATATTTTAATAAACCTTGTTTCACAAACTTTATTGTTTGAATTGAATGGAACTAGAGCCATAAGTTTGAATAAGTAATAGAGCCATAAGTTTGAATCAGAAATACTTCAATGATGAATTGTTAATTTTTTACCAACTAGAAAGTAATTTTTACTAATATTTAATATGCATAGTTTTCGGATGTTAGTGGCACATGGGAAAAAGCATTTGGAGTGTTACAAGATAATTTCATAATTTCTAGTCATTAATTAATAAAATAATTTACTGCTGTTTATTTAACAAAAAGTAATAAGTACATATTTTCATTCAAATATAGCAAATATAATAATTTGCTTAACAAAGTGTATAAAATAAAATTTCTAGCACAATAGCAAACCTGTCTATCTGTGAGTTAGATCACCAAATTCATACCACCTCCTTCCTCCGAGAGCTAGTACAATGTAATGTACGATGCCAGAAATACCAGTTGTAGTCGACGGCCCTCATAAGCAATCGCTCCAACAAGTATAAGAATATTATTTCCAAGAAAGTTAAGAATTGTCTTACATATTTGTTGAAGCTTCAATGCCTATCTCATGTGATGGAGATGTTGATTAATCACTTGTAAAAGAATGATGTCACCTAAGCAAATATATTGCGATGCTGTTAAATTTTTAATCAGTTCAGAATAAACAAAGAAATATTGAATATCCTTACCAATTTTACTGATTCATAAACCAGCACATTTTTTCAAAACATTTAGTTTCTTGAACTAAATTAAACTCTTTAATCGCTTCTAGAGAATTTGATTCTTCAATCAATTTTCTATATTCTATAAAACAAGTAACTTAATTATTTGTTTTAACAAAAAAATATCAAACTTTATTGTATGAGTTCAGTTGGGTTTTCTAATGCGATATGAGGATACAAAGTCAGTTTTTTAATGCAAAATGCAAATATTTTACTTTTTTATTGGTAACAAATTCACAATTAATTATACAAACAATTTGTAATTATTGAATTTTTTCAAATGTTTCTCTAGAAATTACTAATTTTTTTGTAATGCTACAATTAGTTACTCCCTCATGACTTTTAAGATATAAAAATCCAGTTTTTTATGTTAACATGTAATTAAAAATTAGTCTTTAGTTTGTAATAAATTAGTAATTAATCATTTAAATAATTTTCAACTCATAATTATTAAATTTTATTGGACTTGTATAGTTGTTTTATCTAGTGTGATATCAAGCTACAAAAGCTATGATTTTTTAATAATTACATAATGGTAATAAATTTTTCTTGTTGGTAATAAATTAGCAATTAATATGTAGTAAATTATAGGGTAGTTTTCATTTTGTGACAGAATGTCTTTTGTAGACTGTAGTTGTTCTTCATACTTTCACTTTATTCACTATGTTTGGGTATTTGTAAAGGTTGCTTAGTTTGTGGTTGTACCTAATTCTCCATTCATCCTCCTCTTTTACCGCTTTTTTGTAACACTTTCCTCTCCCATGTCCTTCACATTTCATCTGATTTGGCTGTCATTATCCATGATTCACAACCAAACATAACAGTTGGTTGAATTATTGTATGGTAAAGATAGACTTTGACAGAGTATATCTTTTATTTAAGATTGGATACAGAGCATGGAAACATTGGTTATCAGCCTTTATTTTGTTTTTAATGTCATCTTCAGTTTCATTCTTATCAGTAATGGGTGCTCCCAGGTATGTCAAGTTTCTAACTTTTTATTGGATATTTAGCAGTCAAAATATTTTTAAATATCTTGTAAGTAACATTTATGAGAGAAATTCCCCTGTAGTTAGAGCATATTAGCTTATCACCCTTTTTATGAATTGAGCATAAAAGAGCAGTATTCTAATCCTCAGGCATGTATTCCTCACTTGAAACCATTACTATCAGTTCTTGGATAGCTTACCGTATATTAGTACTATTATATTTTATCAGTTCAGCTGTTATATTATCCTCTCTTGTTGCTCTGTTTTTCTGCTTTCTTATGACTTGCTTCGATGGCAGGGCTGCACCTGATGGTGGACCAAACGTTACCATTTGCTCCTGTGCAGAACTTTGTTGTGATTGCACACTAAGGAGATTTTGGAAATGTATTCTCCATATACTTAAGAATTTCTTGCTCATTGCCTACAACATTTCCTTGTTTGTCTTTACACATTTATGTCCTAAGCTTCAAACTGGATCTTATGCTTCACACAGTTTCATAGTACTTTCTAATTTTGTTTTTGCTATACAGAACCTGGAGTGCTTGTATTTCACTTTCCTCTTCTTGTTTTCTTTCCCCTAAGTACCCTTTTTGCTATGTTCCTAGCCTCCCTAAATTCTCGTCATTGCTCTGATATTCTTATTTAACATTTTGAGTCTGGCTTTAGCTAGTCTATCCAGGGTTATTTTACATCCCCATTCCACATTTTCCCCCAATACTTTATCAGCTGGTTTTGTAATAGTTAGTTTCAGTTGTCACCATTTAGAGTCTTTTGCATCTCTTTCACTAGTACTTTGTAATACTTTTTCATCCAAGTATGTTTCAACTTCTTGCTTATATTCCCTCACCATCCAACCATCTCTTAATTTTCTTGTATGCCTGTATGTAAGTTTCTTGTCTTCCTGTTACTAGTTCCTTTCATTCTGCCAGCAAGGGATATTCTTTGTCTGTATCAGATCCTGACCAAGAAGTGGTCACTGACCACCTTTGTAATTTCTATGCCTTCCATGATATGCTTCTCACATCCTTGATATCTGAAGCGTGTCTTGAATCTATGAACACATGGTCTATTTGGTTCAACATAGTGACGTCAGGTGTTACCCATGTTTCAAAGTGAATTTGTTTGTGTTGATAATGTGTACTTGCAATTTTCATGTTCTTTGTTATTGTAAAATCTGAGATGCCAACTGTTATCATTACTTGCCATGTGCAGACTAAATTTTTCAACTCATGGATATTGGTCTTATTCATTTCCCAGCTGAGCAGTCATATCACCCATAATAATTTTCATATCATTTTTGAGGGCAGTTGAGTACACTTTATCTGGCTTACTGTAGAATGCAACTTTGTCCTCTTCATCATCACTTTTTGACATTCTTTGGTGCATGTGCATTAATTATTGTTCTGCAGAAGAATCTTCCTTTTATCCACCAAGTGCACAATTGCATACCTACTGGGATAAAACCTTTCATTGGATGTCTACATCTTTTGTAGACAAGAAATCCTGTACCAAATTCTCCTCCCTTTTCACTACTGCTGTGACAAATTATATAATCGCCAGAGTTGAATATTCCATTCCTGTTCAATCTCATCTCTTGCACCACAGCTATGTCTACCTATGTTCTTAAGGTGTTAGTTAGTTACTGCCATGCATGTACATTTTTGAAACTTTGTACTTTGTAAAAAAGGATCTACTAGACAAAGGACCACTCTATAGATTTAATTCCACTGTTCATGTTCACAACACCAGACAGGCCAGAAATATCCATCTACCACAGATAACATCCACTCTTAGCCAAAAAAGCACTTATAAAGCAGGTACACAGCTATATAATGCGTTACCACTAAACCTAAAAAACATCAATACACTGAACCCATTCAAAACAAAACTCAAACAATTCTTACAACAGAAAGCAAATGAATATGGTTAAATGTATCAAAATTAATATAATGTTGTAATTCTTATATGTAAATATTGTTTTTGTTGTTAGTTCTATGACTCGCCATACATCTTTGTTATGATCTATGTGGTTCAATAAAATATTATTATTAATTATTATTATTAATAATTATAATTATAATAATTATTATAATAATTATTATAATAATTATTATAATAATTATTATAATAATTATTATTATAATTATTATTATTATAATTATAATTATAATAATAATAATAATAATAATAATAATAATAATAATAATAATAATAATAATTATTATTATTATTATTATTATTATTATTATTATTATTATTATTATAATACATTTAATGACATTTAAGTAGGGTAAGTTTGTAACAGTGTTTGTACATTCCATGTAACCAAATGAAGTTTCTTTTTTCCATTGCAGCATTGTCTTCCTTTCTTACTTATATTCCGAGGCTCTTGTTCAGGTGTCTCGCCAAAATAAGGAATTCGGTAGTAAAGGAGTGGTAATCTTATGCCGACCTAGGGAGGTTGTGTTTCCACTATGGAGCCTTCCCTACCCCTTTTGTTTTCTTTGGGTAGCAGGTGATATGATACAAAGGATAGGTTAATTTGGGGTAGGATAGGTCAGTGTGAGACACTTTATCTGGAACCTCCATTGAAATGTGTCTGGCTTGGGAGAACCTGTCAGTATCTATGCTACTGCTAGCATGGCTTTCAACTATGCAGGAACACACCCACCCCAGTGCTTCATTAAGGTAGGGTCCTGGGGGGATTATTTCTTTTATAATGGATATATTTGTACATATTGTAGTCTGGTCATTGCTTATGAACAATGAAAAAACATTGACTCGTTTACTGTGAAAAAAAAATGAAATTAATTGTATGAAAAGCTATGATACTAATGTTATGAACCACAATGATTACAGATGATACTTTTAATAATTATCTCTTGTGAGTAGCTCTTGGCCTAACTTTTGATAACTCCTTAATATGGGTTCCACATATTAGTAATAAACATAGAGAGAAACATTGTTATATCAGGAAGTTATACTCTCTAAAAGACTGATTTGAAGAGTTAAAAAAAAAAAGTTATATTGTAATTGAAATAATATTAAAGTATTAACTGGAATTCAAGGGAGAAGTCATTTATAGGCCAATAGTACAGTTAGATTAATTTGTAATAAGCCCTAAAATCCCATTTAAAAAAATGTAATAAGTCAATCAGAATCCAATCTTTTCCACTGTTCAACCTAATATTCAACCTCAGCGACATTAATTTTTTATGAGGTACTATTTTGTTTCTTATGCACAGAGGGGAAAAGGAACATGTCTATAAAAATATAAAGTAGATCATGGAATAAAAAGGTAATTTAATGTTACCTAAACCAAAAGGAGTGTTTCAGATCATCTTGCAAGTTGTTATTCACAAAATTTGTATTGTGCTTGAACAAGTCAAACTCTGCATCTTTCTTTAAAGCTAATGATATGTAAACAAAGGCTCTAGAAATTTAAAATGTTGAAAGGGTTTTTCTATGATGAGTAGTCAATATTACTGTAGAAGTTTTCTTTTTGTGTTTAGTAGAATTCTGAAAATGTTTGTTAAAATTTCCTATCTCTGTGCTAGTTTACTGTCTGTAAAATACAAAGATGAAATAATGCCCTTAATCTGAAAATGTGAAGAGAAAATTATTGCTATTCTTGTATTTTGTAAATCAAATTGATTATCTAATCACACCATTCCCTGTGACACAATAGGCACCAACTGTCTATAAAATTGTTGCAACGTATATTGGTCACTTCATGGTATTTTCCTTACTCCCTTTATTTGGCATCTTGTTTTCTAAGACATCTGGATGATGACAAACTGCCTTAACTGAGTGGGTGCCAACATTTGCCGATAGTAGGAAACCGGATAGCATTTAAACTCAGGGGTCATCGCTGACATGATACTTTCTACACATAGTGCTTAGAGGATTACAAGGTAAGGCAGCAGATACAATTGTACTTAGGCAGCAAGTTGAAGGGCTCTAATGACCTAGACGTTGGCGAACCCTAAAGCCCAAATAACAAAAAGCAAGTAGCCAAAATCTTCATTTAAGTGCATCCTTCCTTGTGAGCTGCTATGACACCTTCAAGAGAACATGAATCTTGGCTCTAGTGATGTCATAGTATTTGGGCCCAGGACCTACGCAATGTTGCAGTCCACTGCAGGCAATCATAAAAGAACAATTCCTCAGGAAGTTTTCAAGTTTTTCTAAGACTGGTTTATTTTAAATACTGCCAAAACTGTACATAATTAAATTTCCTATTAATAATGCATAAGTTTAAACTATTTTGTCTTAATCATGAACTTCCAAGAGCAATGCGTTTGTCAGTATGATATACATCAAAACTCCATTAAAAAATATCTTTAAAAGTATGAAATAATTTTGATTCTAAAAAAGTCTCATATTTTAGTACATAACCAATGTTGAAAGGTATCCATAACTTTAGAGAATATACTAGAGTAATAAATAAAATAATAATACATGGTTTGTCAAGAAACAAAATATATCAGTAACAGTTTATATTATATTTATTCATTTACATAAAGCAAATAATCAAATATTATTCAGAATCAATGCATATATTATTTCTAATTTATATTTCAATATAAATTACAAATAATTTACAGAATATGTGAAGAAAGAAAAGTGGAAACATGAAAGTAATTTGTAATTACAATGCCAACAAATTGCAAATCCAGTGGTCCAGTTTTTCTGTGATTTTTGTTGTACTCTCCAAAGCTATTAGAAGTCAGGGGTCTATAATAAAAAATCCGATAGTAGGTCAAGAAACCATGAAAATCGTAAATATCGCATTTGGAAGGTCACTAGTATATTCATTTTGGCCAGTTATTCAGCAATAAGTTCCACTGTGCAGCTAACACATTTTGCCCAACTTTTTGGCAATCTGCTTCACTGTGCTGCGAACAGCAGCTCATCACGCTCGCACTCAAGAGTGTGGCCATTTAAATCTCACGTGGCCGCTAGTGAACTCCGACTGGTTGCGGCGTGGCGGAGAGCAGAAAATAGTGCGGAACAATATTTATTTATAACTACCGTACATATGAAGAGCGAAGAATACGACTTATATTTTCGGAACCGCAATAATATTTGTAGTAATATGGCATCAATGATTTTTTCGAACCCTGATGGGACCAAATTCTTACATTTGGCCAATTTATTTTTGAAAATTTTTATGGAGTGGGGGTATGTATGTAAAACGTCCTCAGTTGGGAAGTACAAGCTAAGGAACTATAAGTACAAGTATTCGCATGCGCCATGATGGATCTAACAAAGCTGGTACCCTTTAAGGAAATGCATATCCGGAGACCGCTTTGAAAAAATATTTTTCATTAGTTTTATTGTTAATAAAAGATGTGCAGGTATTAATCTGACGTGGTTAGCATTAGTGTTTACAAATAAATATTCATTATAGTGTCTTCAAATTTATTTTCGGATATCTGTAGACAAATAGGCAAGTATACATTTGAATGCATTTTTGTTACATATAATTTCTGTAAATCGTAGTCAAATGTACACATAAGTATTATATACATTTATAAATAACTGTTTAACAATCATTATATTGTTAAATATTCTAATTAACACTTCAATTTTTAACGTAGGCCTATAGAGGTCCTGCTGAAATGCGTAAATATATATTGTATCACCGGGAGTGTGATGTCAGGTACTGTTCGTATAATGTTATATTATCTGGTCCTCGAACGAGAATTGTACTCCACGAATTTCGCACACAAATTACCCAGCACGCCATCGGAGTACACTGTAATTTCCCTTTCATGTGGTGTACATCTTGGAAGCAACCTATTGCTCTCTCTTTCCAGCCCAGAAACTCCCCCCAGTTCCATCGAGGAAATGTAGATTTGCTTGAAAATCGTAATTTGAAGTATTTTTCAATACACTTCCGCGCGGAAATCCATACAGTTCCAACAGTGTGTCATGATCACGCTGCAGACCTTTCCTATTGCAATTAAAACACTTTACTTTTTCATTCTTCCCTGTAAACTCCGAAAATTTAAGGTCCACCGTTCCAAAATGACCACAGGTTTCCTGCTTATCACAACATCCGGCCGCTGTGTGTCTAAACCTATGACACCAGTGACATCTCTGCGGCATGAAATTCTCCTCAACTCTGTAGTTTTGTAAACCTACATAAACCCGCCTCTTCTGCGTAAGTATCTTTAATATCTTCCCATTTAGTTCTAACACTAATCTCAACATCCCATTGACGTCACTTCACCTTGCGTAATTTATATGTCCTTCATCGCTTTCTCTCTAAATATATGTAAAATTCTTATCTATTATACCATCTAAAAATTCACGATCAGTCATCNTGGTCGCCTCTTTCCCAACACCCTATGTTTTAATCCCCCTTTCTTATTCACTTCCGCTGCTAGTTTTGTCTTCTCTTAATGTGGAAAGACCACCATAAATCGTCGCTCCGCTGTTTCCTGCGTGGCATCTATACATATTTTGTTGCCAACGTTTGTATTACCTCTGTCGATTCAGCATGCATATATAAGGAGTAATTAATAGCTGGATGGTGTAGTGGTCACACCCACCTCATTTCAATGGCCCTGGTTAGCTCGTTCTCTTATCACAAAATCCTATATTTCAGTTAGGTTCGAATTATTAGTAAGTGAGGACACACACTTGGGTTCCTTGCTAAAGGAAAACGCTGATTGAAAATATAATTGGCTTAATTATTTATTCAACAATAGATACATATTAATTATAAACTACAACATGCACACTCACCCAAAATCACAAATATCCCGTATAATACAATGAAAATTCTCTCTCTTTTTGTGTTAGCTCGTGGAAACTAATAGTACCAGCCAGTTACATTAACTTTACATGAGCTTAGAGAGGACCCATAACTACTGCTCATCATCTTAGCCCTTATTAGCATGAAAATGATAAATTTCTGAGCAAGGGCGGTGATAGTTCTTGATCGTCGCACAAATCTTCTCGTAACCACTAGACTCATAACACTGAACACAGTCTGCTCGTTATTACCTTAATTGATGATGGACAGTCAGTCAAATGTTGTGATAGAAGATCGGAGCGACTTTCATAGTGCCAACTCGTTCGTGGAGACCTCCCCACCACTGTCGCTTCATCCATAGCTGGAGACCATTGAACCTCTACGGTCGTCCGCCTCGGCACAGTACTTGTTCCTTTCCCCGAAATGCAGCGCCTCGCCGACGTCGTGACGATTCCTCGCAGCAAAAATACATTGGTGTGTCGCTTCACCGACAAAATCGAGTCATTACGACCGAGTGTTCCTTAATGACGTTCGACCTAATTAGCGCAAGTGTCGATCAACGAGATCCGATCACAAAGTCTTAGTACCGCAATCAATTAGCGAACAAATTGAAAATAGTTGAGTCCACCTTGAGCTCGGAAAGAAACTTCCTAAGTTGAAGTTTTAATATCATGTTGTTAAGTCCGTTGAAGTCGTAACCCAATTACAACTTGTAAAAATCTGTAAATGATATTTGCCAAAAATATGATAAGAACATCTCAAGACAAAACTTTAAAATGATAAGTTCCAAAAAATATCTTAGACTGCTGAATCGACCGATAACATGATAGACTGATAATCTCAGAATGATAGAATGCCGGAATGATGCTCGAAAGAGTCTGAGAATTCTCCTCTAGGAACGTCTCTGCTTGTCATTATATCAACAATTCCCCACTCTGATACCCCGAAACTTGCAGTCACGTTCCTCCTCAAGAAATCATGTGATTTTCTAGTCTAATAGAATTTAATTAACACTCCACGTGGAGTCGTTACGATTGGTGATTTTTGGTGTGACGTTTTACTCGCGAGCCAATCACCCAGCTCAATTTCTGTATTTTTCCTATCCTTCAAGGTTTCATCCTCCCTGAAAAAATCCCTTTGGTGACCTTAACCAGACACCCCCTTCGTCTATTATTGTCTCAACATTTAATTCTGACAGTTATTGAATTTCGAGTGTCAAACCTATTTCTCCAATGCTTCCTTGTTTCCAGTACTACGACGCTTCTACGCAGTCGTTCGCATATCGCTTTCGTCACCCACTATTATTGATAGTTTAAGAGCTGGTGCCTCGTTCGCTCACTCACTTGTTCTCTAGGTCTGCGACGCTTTGTCACCCCTCAACTCACAAAAAGGCTTTGTCCCCTTCCAGCTACGTTCTGCGTCTTCTCCTTATAACTGCGTGCTAGTATTCAGATGTCACCAACGTTGACCTTGTTTTCTTCAAAAATATATCCCGTGATTTTCTGTTCTTTTCTAATTTCAATTCTAACGACGTCATTTGTTATTTGTTTACATTTTTCTACTTCCCTTCAGCTTCTGGCCAAAATATCGCGTAAAACGCAGACACCCTTCACTTTGTCATATTTATAGCTCTTCTTCCGAACGCGGAAACACCCCTATAATGATTGTGGACTTTCCCCTTCCACTGCTGCTCTGTCGCCGAGAGCGCGGTACATTTCCGCTCGCACACGAGACATTTATACCTTTCAAATCTTTCACATTAATTTAATTAAAATTGAGGAATTAATCAATTCTTACTCTCTCTCTCTGTATATTGTGGCAGAACGAAACTTGATTTTTGAATAATAATATAATATTTAATTTTGGGCGCTTCGGCTAGCTCATCTCAGGGTTCCACAATGTTTACTGGGTTCGATGTTTTTACGAAGGAAAGGACCATGCAATGGTTCCACTTAAGGAAAACGCTAACAAATAAATCCATTAATTTAAATACTGATTTTAATCACTAAAACACCCCTCAAGTACTTTTCCCCCAGAAGACACAAATGGAAATCACACATTCAGATAAACACGAACGCCAAAATGACGTCGTTCCCACCAAAAAGACAAATGGAAATCACCCATTCAGATAAGCACGAACGCCAAAATGACGTCGTTCCCACCAAAAGACACAAATAAATTACACTGGCTTTAATCCTAATGTTTACTAACTAGCAATCTTATCTACCTTTATCATAACTATAACAATTTATTGGATTTAACTCTACTCCGATCTGAGCAACAATTAAACGTACATTTCGTTCCAACAAGGTTCAATACTGGCTTTAATTCTAATCCTCTTCAATTAACAATTTACTTGAACTTTCTATTAATTACAACAATTCACTGAATTTACATGGCATGATTCTCTGAGCAACTGAGTTCAGTCTTGGCACTGATTTCTTCCAGAGTTCGTGCTGTTTTCTATAAATGATGCCAATTACTCTGTGACGCGCAAGCGCAATACGATGTTGGTTTAGACATTTACCAACATCGTACAATACCTCGCAAGATGACGGACAATGCAGGCCGTGGATTAGGGTCCCAGCAGAGGTCAGCACGGCTCCTTTCTCGGTCAGCTGCTAATGGCGTAGAACAGCGGCGCCTACCCCAAAAGTTGCCCCGTTCGTCTCCTATGTAGTCGGCTCCCCCGAATGCGGCGTCATAGTTTACGATGTTCGTTCGAAAAACCACTCGACAACAGTTTATGTGTGGTTGGGATCGAGGTCAACTTAATTACTCGTCCCGGTTGATCACATCGAGATCAATAAGTACGTCTTGAACTCAAATTAACGTCTGACGAAGCATAAGTGAGCTATCTGCGACACAAGTGAGCTATCTGAGCGACACGAGTGAGAGTACGGGAAAAAACTTGAGTGAGCTCTCCGACGAACATAAGTACGAGTACGAGATAAAACTCAAGTCAGCTCTCCGACAAACATAAGCGAGACTGCGAAAAATACATCACTTGCGAAAAATCTACGAATGAGAGAGAATGAGCTACGAATGAGCTGCGAAAAGAAACTCGAGTCAGCTATCTGAGCGACACGAATGAGCGGCGAAAGAGCTACGAAAAAGTTACGAATCAGTATGAAATTTTGTATGTCCTTCCTTAAATGGGCTCGATCCCTTCTCCTTGCCTACTCTTCTACCAAAAATCTTCAAAATTTTGAATCCCACGTGATCGAAACTCCCAATGCCAAAAGGATTCCCCCTTCTTACGCCTCGACTCTGATTGGAAATTTTTAAAGGTCTTCAACTACTTTCTAACGTTTTCTCTCAACGATTTTTCAGACAAGCTGGTTCATGTTCCGACCCTTCGCCCATCTGGGTTTTTGGTCGGGTTGGGTCGGCTCCCCCATCCCCTCGCTAACTTGCAATTTCTAAGAAGGTCGTAAATTTGTTTTGACTCCAAAAGACGCCGACGGAGGACTGCGTCGTAGCCAGATGCGACCACTGCCCTTCGTCAATCTCCAACGGTCGTCCTTTTAAATTTCTAGAATTCTCTTTCTCTTTTAAATTTCATTCTTTCCTAACAGGGATGATTTAATTACAATTAATCGCTGAAATATTCAAATCTCACTATCTCTCTCTCTCTCTCTCTCTCTCTNATATATATATGTATGAGGGGCAGAGACTCCATGCACCACTAAATAAAACATTGATTACCGTGCGTAGTGTAATGCATAAAGTGATATTCAGAAAAACAATAAGATAGAAAAACGACGTTTAGTGGATATACCGAAAGTTGGAAATTATTACGATGGTAAGTGGAACTGTAACTAGAGTACTCGTTAAACACGTTGGGGACCAAGGAAAACGTAGAGTCAGGACAAGAATAACAAGCAATTTTCCCTCCATTCAGGTTTTCTCTCTTCCCTCACTCACGGTATGATATCTTGTTTTTTTACTCGAACGGCTACGCATTTGATTTCAAAACCCCTTCATTGATATCCTGGAAAACAAAGTAAATATCCTGCCGGCAGAATAATTTTTCACTCACACTTTATTGATTTGTAAAAGAGAATATTATTTCCAAAAATGAAAGAAAAAAACTTTTTTTGATTAGTTAGGTATGTTTAAAATTTCAATTTTTATATATTTTTTTAAATCGCGTATTAATTTTCCCTTTTCTCCGTCGCTCTCCATAGAAAAACACCTATTAGTACATTGAATTCATTCTTGCCCTCGCTTAGTACTTTAATTCCTGATCTTTAGTTTTTATCCATTTGATCACTTAGAATCCAATTTCGACAATCTTTCTGTCGTCTCTCACGTTAACGGTATATGTACCCAATTCTCCGTTTCCCCGCACAATACGTAAATACTCTCGTCTGATTTTATTTTTCTAATAGCCAACCGGTTGTTCCAAACCAAGTTAAACCACATCGCGCTTTTATCACTATCTGATGTAAATAACTTTCCCTAACCCATCCGGAGTCAAGAAGTCTCTGTAGAGAAAGTGACTCCAGCCGATCTGCTTCCAGTTTTTGCAAAAGTGTGTCCTTAATTCTTCTTTTAATGTTATCGATCCATATAATATGATTTTTGATAATTTCTTCCGACATATCACCGAGGCCTCTGAACCCAAATTCTTTGAAAATTCCATTGTCCGTTTCGAGGTAAACGCATAATATCTTTCAAATTATTCAATGCTACAGTTTCAAGGATTTTAGCGCTTGATTCGAGTCCTCAAATTCAGCCCCGTATGTCATGAGTGGCGTAACTGCGTCACGGATACCTGGTACTACAAACGCCGACTAGAATCTCCGGGATTTTGTATCTCATTTGGTTTATTATTTTAAGAGCAGCCATGCTTTTCACGCGTGCAGTTTTAATTTTTGAGTTCCATGACCTGATAATAGTGACTCCAGGTAATTACTAAGTTCTTGAACACTTTGACTCTAGATTTCTTGGTTTCGGAATATCCATATTTCATTTTATATTGTGTCGTTTCTAAAAGCTATACTTTTTGTTTTCTTTACATTGATGTTAACTGCAAGTTCCAAGCAAAACTATTCAAGTGTTGTCACGGGGTGACATGACTCTCCCTCTGTATCTTTTGTTTTCCCATGGCCCTTTCGTTTAGACACTCCTCCAGTGGTCTCGACCACGCTACTTTTAGGAAGGGTTAATGATTATTTACAGTCCTCGCTATGCGGGTATCCTTTAGGCCTTATTCATTAAATGGAGACAGTGACCTCCCAAACGGGGCCCTCCAGACGGTAGCCCGCAGCGCCAGCCGCAAGACATACGCACACTTTCCTGTTTTTCTCTGTGGTGAGACACTTTGTCATCGTCCTTTGCGTCATCTTGATTGACCACATAGAAAAACAAAGCCGACGTAGCTACACCCTAACATCCCCTCCATATGACGTTTCTCCCTCCTTCTTCCCTGTACCATCTAAATCTATAGACACCGCCCATCCACTTCTACATGACAATGTAGTGTCGTGCGCAACTTTTTCTATCTCCATAGATAATCCCCACCACATACGCCTTGGTATTGAATCCTTATGGAAACACGTCTCCACCACCCCACCAAGGCGTAGCCCAGTGCACCCACCGACCCCCGCGCCCTCTTCCCGAACTTACTTAAGGCAAGGGACACGCATCCCAAAGTCTTGTCGTTGTCCGAGAGATCCGAGGGACCCCGAGGGCTGAGCGCTGACGCTGCCGCCAGACGAGTCGCCGACGAGTTCTTCACCGTGGCTACGAGGGTAGTCATCAACTTCGGGCCCGATGCTTTGCCTGACGGTATGAACCACTTGGAACATTGTCGGATCTCGACGCAAGCGGCCCTTACGGCAAGCTATGTTAGAATGTTGTAATCATTCGCCCAGAAGGGCAGTAATGTAACTGATTATTCTCAAGCTCACTCAGGGCTCTTTAACTAGCCGATTCATTAAATTCTATTAATATTTTGCATGAGTTCATGTTTTTAACCTTTCACCAAGACACTATGACAGGGAAGTCCAAGCGAGTATCTCTAAATCTAAACTGTGTTATCCTGACCACCGCTGGAGTTGAAATCCGCCTCTGTATTGTATACGAGGCGGGCTCCAGTGTGAGAGTGTATTTAAACCCCTTTGGAGTCCGTTTATTGATCAGCAGATAACTAGATCGTTGGTATAAATAAGCCCATGGACACATGATCGATTTATTTGAGGTGTCATACTATGCGCTTGATTCAGCTTTTCCAACATCGATAAACAGAGGAAATAGTTTTGGCGATAGTACACAACCCTGATGACACCCTATAGATGTTCTTACGTCAGCCGTTATGTCTTCATTTTCAGATCTCACACAGAAATTCATTTCCTTGAACATTCCATGCAGTAAGTTTATCATTTTAGAAGAAATTTCCTAAGCGTGAACCATGACTTATCCATGTTGACAGAGTAAAACGCTTTTTCAAAATCGACGAATCCGCAAAATAATTTGCCCCTTTTCAATTTTATGTAGGGTAACAACGTCATGCATAGTAGACTCCCTCCTGTAAATCGCCTCGGTAAGGGGATATAACCTTGTTATTATCACACCGCCTTTCTTTCGTTTATTACGCAACAAAATGGTTTTCCTAGAATTGATAGTAACGAGATACCACGATAGTTCTCTGGTGAGTGAATATTTCCTTTTCGTTTGAAGATAGGTATCAGAATAGCTTTAGTCCAAACCGACGGGTCTAGTATATTGTTAAATAGTCCGTGAATTACGTTCGGTTCTAATTGCCTCATTTCATTAATATAGTATGGTGGAAATCCATCAATACCTGATGCTTTTGCATTGTCTATTGAATTTAAAGCATAATTTATTTTGTAATATGAAATTTCACAATCTCGTTCGTCAACCCTCTGTGAAATACCTCCGCACGCATCGACTTCCCCTTCAGTTAACTGCATCGATTGTTGATGGCAGAGAGATGATTAAAAAAAATTTAACCACTGATCAGATGTTATAGTACTTCTTTCTCTCGAAGATTTTATCGCATTGAATGTTTCCCACACCACTTTTCTCTTTGTTGCTTTCAGAATCCTTTCTATTCTTTTGACTTCATGTGCTTGTCAACGAATTTTCTTATCGATGAGTAAAGATTTATATTCTTGTGAATATGTAACACTGACGTACTACCTCAGTGCGAGGTAAACAATAAATTTGCTTAGCTTGGAAGCTCTTCTGCGGTTGTAGCAATATTATTAAACCAATTATCCTTCTTTTTGTTTGCGTTCCTAATATAGATTTTTAATCCTTTACCTGCTTCACCCAGCGCGATTTGAATATATTAGCGGCTAGCGCGACCGCAATCTGTTCTTTCTTTTCGTTCTTCCATTGGTAAAGAGTTATTTTGCGACATACCACGGGTTGTAGATGTTGCGAGGATTTGTTCTATTTTAATTTGAAAACAATATTTAATGGGAGATGGTTCGCTTCCCTTCTGCCACCAATTTTGAAGTTCATTAATTGTTCGACTGCTCCTATACTTGCCATGAAAATGTCAATAACGCTACTTCCGTGACTATTAATAAATGTTTAATTCCCTTCCATACCTTCACCGTATTTCCCGTTAAAGGTGTCGAACTCGAACAAATCAATAGATTCGAGAAGTTTCTGTCCCCCTCCAGCGGTGGTCGCATCTGTTGGCTCTACACAGGTGTGTCTAGTCAGACGTTCTTCCTAAAGCAAAGCTGTAGCATATGTTGTCCCTCCACCAACCTGCTGCAGAATACGCAGTACTATTATCTCGAAACCCTTGTCTATTAGATCGTGCACACAGTTTAGGAGTTGTTCTTCCGATTGTCTTCTTTCTCCAATTGTTCTCTTCAGCTTTCTCCAATTGCTCACTAGTCTTTCCCTGCTTTATCTCTTTATGTCGCAAAATTAACTGGAGCTTATTCGTACGTTCGTGGATCACTTCTTCCATCTTCTCCACCTGCCAGTCTCTCTCTTTGCGCACATGATCTAACACACCTTTCTCTTCCCCCTTCACAGTCTCTGTTACCCCATTCATTATTTTATTCGTTAATACTGCAATTATACGCTTGTCCTCAAGATTCACATCATCCATTAATCCTGCCAGCCACTTCACCAGACCTTTCATTTGTACCCCATTTCGCATACCCTCCACCATACCGCGCTATCATATCACTGTCTGTCATAATTCCCGAGTACCACTTGTCTGTATGCTTGACGTGTAAGATTGTCTGTATGCTTGAGTTCATACGTTTAAATCTTTCTTCTTAAATGCTTCCTCCATTTTACCCACCTGCTTTCTCATCTTTATCATGTCTATCCCCAATCACTCGCTAATCCCCCATTACAACCCGTTTCCCCTTCGTCACTCGAACATCTGGCGTTCTAATTTCTAAAAACCCTATTTCCCCTGAATATCTACTAACTGGTTTTATAACGCCATTGCTATAGTATTCTTAATACTAATTAAATAACATTTTATGCATGTTGATTTTGTTCCTTCTTATTCATAATAGCTTATTTCTACTTGTACGCAAACGGCACAGTAAAGTACATCATCTAGGGTTTATTTTGGAAGTAATAAATGGATAGCAGCAAGTGATTGTTAAATACATTCTTTTGCCAATTTTACTGCCTTGTTATTCTTGACCGAAATCGTTGGGATGCCCTCTTGTTTGTTTCCGGAGAGTAACTTAGTTTAGTGCTGCCCCTCCCTACGTGGTCATACACAGTTTGTAGCAGCTGTTCTGACAATAAAGTTTATTTATTTAATTACATTGAAGAAGGAGAAGCAATGGGTCCTTTCTTAGTTGGTTTACTAGTATGACATTGTATGTAGGAATACAACGCAACACGTTAATAGGGTTGCTCTGTTCAAGCTGCCAGCAGGTGTAGATGAGCACTTCCATAAGATGGAGGTGGACTGCCTTCATTACGACGAGGTGCTTTGGCATGTTATGTCACAGCTCCCGATCAATGCCAGTAAATAGAATAATACGTTCGTTGGAATTGGAAATCGTGAACGAAATAACAAGACATATCACACTGGCACAAGAAATATACACATGATCAGAGATCTTTCGAGCAGCCGATATAATACGCGCGCGTTTGACATATTTTACTCTATGAAGGCGCTCCTTACTAGGACCCAATATCAGACCAGTTCGTCACTCCAAATCATCATGGGACCATGAAAGTAACAGAACCCCATTGTGTTATTAGAAAGTTATTAGTATAGTCACCATTGAGACGTCTCGATATGTATAGCGTCTACGAGTCATGTGGGAAGAAGCAAGGAAGCAATATAGCGCACCTGTTGTGTAAGTTACTACAAAACGAAACCCGTTTACCACAATACTAATCCATCATACCACTATCGCAAAGCAGTCATTCCGGAGCAACAGGCCGCAGCCACAGAGCACTGTTGTCGGTAACTAGGGAGCGCAGTTGGCACTATGGGTCAGCGGCGCACTGGGTGTGGGCCACGACAGAGAATCGAGGGCATTTCAGTGTAATTGGATCGAGGTCGCGTTTGTGAACATTTAAGTTTGGGGTCATTCTGAGGAACGACAGCATCAGCGACTGGGAACGAGGTCCGATGCTCTTTTGGCACTAGCTGGCGGAGGATAGTCGAGAATCATTCAGTAGTGTGCCTTAGCGAGTGAGAAAGTTCGCGTTCGTTTGTATATATACCCAATATTCGTACAATTATTTGGCCTTGGGGTCCAGTGAGTGATAGTATACTTTTTTTGGATACAACTACTCACTGTGAGGACGGCGTAGCGGTGCGCTTCATCCTCATAAGCACTACGTGTTTCGATTAGGCAACACGAGACAAGCGAATCTAAGACCGCTTAGAAAATGGCCAGCTTAGAAAGTCCCCCTCCACCGTTCACGACACCCAAGGCTGGACCGGAGGAACTCTCTTTGCATGACGAAGAAGGGTTCTCTGGACCAAAGGAAGTAAGAGCGACGGGGGAGATCTTGGCCCATCTATTTAATTTACTTGTGTCTATTGAGGCCATCTTAACCGTGAGGGGGAAAGAAATATTTCTAGTTGACGACAGGCGGATCATTACTACCGAACTGAGCAAGTGAAGTTGAGGGTGAGTAGGTGTTGCGTCTTACCTAATGGCGCGATCATCGAGAGCCCTTTTCCGGAAGATATTGAGACGATAAAAACGTTCCTGAAGGACTGAAGCTTAAGTTCGACGTGGTGTGGAAAGAACACCCCAAATTCTAGTGAGAACGGACGAAGATCTGTGCTCTGTCCTCAGTAGAGGCACTAGTGGCTTCAGCAAACTAAGCTCGAACGAGGTGACGGTCCGAAGAACTGGGCGGTGCAGTTGCCCCTTCTGTGGAGGACAATGCTCGATGAAAGATGGCTGTATGCGGAGTGGTCTTCTTACAGAGTCGACCGCTATGAGACGCCCGTACGTTGCTTCCAGTGTCAACGTAATGGCCATCTGGAGGCCCACTGCCGACGTCAGGCAAGTGTGGTATAGAAGGTCATAAGCGGGAGCAGTGCAAATCATCTGAGATCTGCTGTGCGTCATGCAAGCAGTTCGGCAAGCGGAGTGACTATCTAACGGGGGATATGCGACAGTGGAGTTGTTGAGACTACAGACCGCCTATGAGTAATCTAGTTACGGTGCAGCTGAATACTTGCAAGATAATGGCGGCCATGGGGAATCTGGAAAATTATGTCTATGACTGCGGCGTTGATGTAGTCTTGCTTCAAGAGCCGTATACGATGGGAAATAAGGTTGCTTGCATCCCGACGTCCTACCGAGTCATAGCAAATAAGTACAGAAAAACCGTGCGCTGCCATTTTTGTGTGTAACCCCCAACTGGATGTGCTTACGTTGGTCCAGATCACAACTTGCTAGTTGGTGGTGTACCAAATGGCTTGGTGTGGTAGATCGACTTATTTCGTTTCGGCGTATTTTCCTCCTCACCCCTCTCCGATGGGTCGACTGTCACAGCATCTGGACATCCACGGGCAGATAGTCCGTTTGGGGATGAATGCTAAATCTCATCTATGGCATAGTGGAACGGAGGATTCCAGAGAGGAGGAGCTGGAGGAACTTATAGCGAGGTTCAACTTGCAAGAGGCAAACGTGGCGACTCGTGGTATGACGACGTTCGTCGGAGCGATGGGCGAGTCCAACATAGATGTCTCGTTGGCGACCTCGGTGGGAGTAGACAGTATTGTGGATTGGAGAATCGACTATTACCAAACTGGATCAGACCATTGGATCCTAAGCTAGAAATGCCGCTTTGTTGGTTTTGACGATCTTACCCCAGGGGCAACCTTGGATAACGAACCACTGCATCGATTTAAGCTGGGGAGGGCTGACTGGGTGCAGTTTAACATCTCCCTGAGCTGAATCTTGCGGAGGGTGGATGAGTAAGATTCCTGTGAAAAAGTCGCTCTGGGATCGAACGATGCAATCCTTGAAGCGACCAGGAAAGCAATTCCCTTCAGTACGTCGAAAAGGAACGTGGTGAGTTGCTGGAGGGAGGAACTAACGAGAGGAAGAGTATGTCTTCTTAAAGCCAGGCGAGCCTTGCAAGCCGCTGAGCAAAGGGGTTTGTCCCCGGAGGGTCTGGAAGAAGCTATCCGAGAGGCCCGAAGAAGGTATAACTCCGACGTGAAGAAGGCAAAGAGGAAGTCCCGGGAGAAACATGTGTCTAGTATGTCGAACCTCGAAAGCCGGGGTTCTACTTACAAAATCGCGCCTGAAAATATGTGTATCCCAATCGCTATGCAATCTTTGCGTTTGGACACTGGGAACTCGTCCTCACACACTGTATGGTACCAGCGGACCGAGGTTCTTCTTCTGGATTCATTACTTCCCAAAGACGACCTCGAAGCTGAGAGTGAATGTCATCATGCTGTCAGGTCATGTTTGCTTGAGCAATACGAAAATAGTGGTAAAATCAGTTTCTCCATGGAGGAGATCCGTGATGCCATGGTGAGTCTTAATTCGAAGAAGGCGCCGAGATATGATTGGATCTCGCCTGCAATGATCAAGACAGCGTACACTTTGCTTGTCGGACTTCTCACTAGACTTTTCAACCGTTGCCTCAATGAAGGCTGCTTTCCTGTGATCTGGAAGAGGGCGATCGTCACTTTTCTAACCAAGAACAATAGCAAACCGGAAATTCATCCGACGGCCTATAGACCGATGTCTTTTACCCTTAGTGGAGTAGTAGCTGGAGTTAGTAGTGTGCTACTTTTATTGAGAGTACTTATATTGAGAGACAGAGACAACTTTTATTCCACTCTCTTGTAAATGTTACACACAATTTGTTAACTTTGGGCATCCGTAATTTTCAACGTCTTTGATGTTGACTTTCCAATCCACATAGGGTCTTAACGATTTAATTTTTTGTAGCCCTTTGACATATATTACCTACTTATTCGCTAATGCATCCTTTAAAACCATCGGCAACAATTCGTACTCCACGTTACCAAGAGAATGCCATGTCACATGATGATGACAGTGTGTCAATCACGATGCTATTCTTGCATCGTTTTTATTCAGTTCCGATCTACGCTTGACGGATTAAACATATGTTTTCATCTACCTATTCACAAGGATAGATATAGTTTTATATACAAAGTCTCCTTCTTTCATAAAGTCCTGCATATCGACGATAGTATATCAAAAAATGTATTTAAAAAAATTTAAAACAAAAATTTGTGAAAAGAACTTCCGGCCATCAAAGTTGAAACGTTGTTGTCGGCAAGCCATGTTATACACTGTTTCGATTCCGTCTGCATGCTCTTATGTTCAACAGAGCGTGTTATATAGTACATTTCGTTATCTTTTGACGTCAATGGGGTAGGATATGGGCGTGCAATTAACACACATTGATAAGTCGTGCGCTATTTCGTTAATTGCATCCTTTGACGTCAATGTGGTAGGATGTGTAAATTGTATGGTTATCCACATTCTTCCGCATTGACGTGTGTTACTACTAAAGATCTGCAATGAAACGCTGCCAGCACAGTATTGCATTGAGCATGGTTGACGTAGAATGCAGTAGAGCCATTGCCGACTACTACAAAGCGGGACTTCTCTTACACTTGGACAATGAGACATTGAGTCATCTGCTTTTGGTGATAAAGGGCAGCACATCAAGTGCCTACGGTGTTCGAGCGTTTGCCACTACACATCCTAGACATCAAACAGCTTCAATACTGTCGATGACATTACAACATTGGCAACACCCATATTGACGGACACCACTCTCGACACCACTCGTTCGCGACTGCCGCTAGTGTCGCGAGGAGAAAGAAGACATTGCAGAATAACAAGAAAAGGTAACTGATTCAGCGAATGTGGATGACATTTGCTTTCTTCATACCTTTTGTTCTATGCCAGACGACATCTGTGCCGAAAATTGATAACTGTACCCACCGCGTTTATTGCACACTCTGCCACAAAACTATATGCGACGTCTTGTTTTTTGGCTCCTCAAAGCCTTGAACATTGCTGGAAGAAGAAGCGATTTTTATTGAGAGAAACTATAAAATGTGAAGACGAATTGCTTTCAGACGTTGTATTATCATGGCTTGCAGCGTGTCAACATGGTGTGATAAATGTCCTTTGCTGGCATCTTATATCAAAGCGCATGTGGACGAGCGAATAAACGAAGTACAACAAATTATTAACGATGAAGCTTAAGCGAGACGTGTGGAAAATGATCTTCTTGTAAGCAAAACAGAACTTCGTGAACGTTTGGACAAAGAAATGAAAGTGAAACGACACATCGTCCGTTCTCGCTGAAGAACGTGTAGAGTGAGAAGATAATGAAAATGTAAGTAAAGGATATATGGATACGATCGTGCAAAATATTATCGATAGTGTTGACAAGCGTTTTGACGATTTTGAAGGTCACGCGAGTCAACATTTTGTTCGCAATGAAATTAAATGCAATGTGGAAGCACTATTTCACACACTTATTGATGCTATCGATATTCAATTCAAAAACGAAAAACTCTTCGTACGACATGTTGAAGAACAAGTACAACTCTTGAAGAAACACATAGATGAAGAGATTGTCATTGTTCGAGAGCTCATGTATGAAGTAAATAAACAATTGGAAATACGTTTGGAAGGATTGGAAAAGTTAGGACAAAAGCAGCATGATAACCTATGTCTACAACAAAAGCAGCATGATTCCCTATGTCTTCGACAAACTGATGGTAACTCGGATTTTGATGCCAATTGCTTTCGCCTAGAAAAGGTGGATGCTCCATTGAACGGTACAGATGTAGTGACAAAGATTATGTGAACTATGCAATTCAGCATGCACTGAAAGACTTAGAAAATATGAAATTCGTTCGTAAAGAAGATCTGGAATATATAGACAATAAATTAAAAAGAATTCAAGAAACAATTCGGAACCTCATCGTTCGCAAGGTACGTGAAATAGGACTAGTTCGATCGCGCTCTAGAGTTGCCCTCTTCGACTGCAGAATATCGCGATTCACTAATTTAGAAAATCCTATTAATCCTCAAGATGCTGTAATTTCAAATATGTTAAAGATCATTATGTAGCAAAAGATAATGCATAAAACATTTAACAATTTTATATAACCATATTGTATATAAACGTGAAAAAAATGTTTTCAAAAAGATTCGCTTCATTTCAACAAAAGAAACATATCCAGTTAGGGCACTTTCCCCTTCCCCACTTTCATCTCCTGGGGAATGACGTCAGAAGTGGTGATAACAATGGTGGTGGAGATATGCTTTCCGCCCTCCCTGTGTGGTGAGGAATGGCGTCAAAGTTTGGTGGTTGGGACAACTTCTTAGTATCACTGCCGCCGTGATGATGCAGTAGTCTCTCTTCAGTGACCGTCGAGGATGGAGCGTTGTCGTACACGAAAGCCTTAAAATCGCTCAGTTGGGAGGCTGAAGATCTAAAGGTTTCCGGGTTCCGACATCTTCCTTTGTCAGTTCGAGAACAGATAGGAGTTGATAAGAGTTTCTCATCGGAAGTTGCGTCATACCCCATTTTTGATCGGACCTTTTCCCTTTCAAAATTTTGGAAATCCTCCACCCCCCTTGCCACCTCCACCAATGTCACCACTTTCGGTGCTATAACTGATAATTCTTATACCTAATACCAACTGGAAGTGGAACCGCAACTTCCGGTGATAAGCTCTTACTGGGCTTAAACTAGTACAAGTATACTACTGGAGTAGTTGATGGTTGAAAGTTGAAGGGGTGTGTCCATAGGGGTTGTGAGCTATCTGACACGCAGTATGGCTTTAGGGCTAAACACTCGACTGAGGATGCGGTACAAGGTTTGGTTCGACTAACATCTGAGAGCCTACACAAGCATGTGGTTTTGATCTTTGTTGGTATATCGGGGGATTTTGATAACGCGTGGTGGCCTATCATGCTTGCCAGACTGAGGGAAATGGCTTGTTCACGGAACTTATATGGTTAGGATGAGAGTTATCTCTGTGATCGTGAGGCCTACGTGACTCACGTAGGAGTCTTGTTCTCTAAGAGACTCTCCGAGGGTTGTGCTCAATGATTTAATGCAGGTTCTGTAATGTGGAACATTGTCATGGATCCACTCCTTCGGAAACTTACATCCAGTGGTGTCAAATACGTTGCGTATGCAGACGACCTGGCATTGGTTTTTTGCGGGGTTTTAGTGTTCGTCAAGATCATTAGAGCCCCTCTGGCATTGGTGATTGAGGGCAACTGCCGGAGGGAGGTTGAGGAGTCAGGCGAATCTTCGCTATCTATCGTCTCCATGTGGTATCACGGGGTTACCTTGGATCATAAACTTAACTTTCTCGAGCATATACAGACGGTGACGTCTAAGGCCAAATTCGTTTTATATAAGCTCATGAGACTATCGACGAGGAAGCGACTAGTAAGTCGCAGGATCTTGACTATCGAGGAGCATTCCTGCGAATTATTTTGTACTGTGTATAGTTGTGGGCGCATCGGGAGCGTCTCACTATGTGCGGCAGAGCTCTTCGGAGTGCTCAACGAGTACCTTTGATAGCAATATCGGGGGCATATAGCACTGCTCCCCCGTTATGCTCCAATTTATAACGGGTCTGCTGCCCCTTGACCTTGAGGTGATTAAGACTGGGGCAAAATATTGTGCTAAAAAGTGGCTGCCGTATGGGTTGGGCGATGTCTCGTACAGCCCCGGATATGCTGCAGTGTCGGATAAAAGTTTTATTACTGAGGAGGTTGTCAGGATCTGGCAAACCCGCTGACAGGGGGAGGAAGGCGAAGGACCAGTAAGAAAATTTTTCCCGGCGTCACCTTTGGTGGGAAACAGAAGTTCCCTCCATCCAGATGTTTGGTTCATTTGCTCCCTGGAAATAGACCATTCAGGAAGAAACTATGATCTTCGTCTAGCTGTATCTCCTTTTTGTGAGTGTGGGGAACTCAATACCGCAGAACACGCTCTCTATGCATGTGAGCGTGTCTCATGGGCTAGAGAGAAGCTCGAGGGTGATCTTGGAGCCGCAGATTATATCAGCGCCACTGGGAAATGATGAGACTACTGCTGCTAGAACGATCTGCTAGAAGTGTACGCTGACAGGATTATTCGAGGCCGTCGGCTGCTGTAAGTCGTAACTCGAGGGGTTTTCCAGGCGACCAAAAAATCGTAGTGGCGAACGACGTCTCCGTGTGTGTTTGTGTTTCTAGGCGACAGTAAGCTCTTCTATCGGATCTCGGGGATCGGGAGGAGCTGAAATGGAGTGCGCTACCCCCGAAAGTCAAGGATGGCAGCTGGTCGAGTTGGGTGATTGTTGGCATGTCTCTTACCATGGTCAAGATGTCACGCTGTCAACTACTAGCAGCGCAGTGGTGCCTGATTTCGCTGTGGAANATGTTCCAAGAATATGGACTACGAAACGGGAAGAGTCCTAGTACTCGACCTAGTGAGTAGACTGGATCCGTCGGAAGAAACAGTTTCTGAGGAAGCTCAGACTGATTCAAAATCAGAAGGGGAGTCAATATCTAAGCGCGTGCGATTCTCGCGTGCTATTACGGTTCTACTGCCGTGTACCTGTCCATCTGGGTGCGACCAAAGAGGAGTTTCTCTTGATAAATGTGAGGAGGAGCTGTCCAAATCTGATTTGGGCAGTGAAGAATAATTGCTTCCATTCGTTGAAGGGAAGTCTACGGTCAACGTCTGTTCGTTAGATCTTAATACAGACAACGATCGGAAACCTACCGGAGTCTGCAAGTGACTAGGGGCTACATCGGCCTTCGCTCCTATGTACTATTTTCTATGCTCTCTTCGGGGGTATTACATCTATCCTCTGCTGGTATTGTGGTTTATGCTTCTCCTCTCTCTCTGGAGTCATTAAGGACTGGACGCCCAGAACCTGAATGCCTGACGTCAACTTGTGTTTACTTCCCGAGGAGGTCTATTCCGGTCAACGTGGAAGTCATATCCTGGTGAGACTGAAAGAAACCCCCATGTTGGAGGCTTCACTCCTTGAACCAGACACAGCTGACGTCTTGGGGCGTTCCTGCTGTTCTGCGGGTGCTCTTCACCTTCATCCCAGACGTATTCCGGAGGAAGGGAGATGATTTCGACTCAAAAGGCGGAGTCACACTATAAGAGAGTACTGGGAGTTGTGCGTAGCGTACCTGGGAACTACCTGGGAACCCACTCGTTGTGATGGTCGTCCGAGGTTAGTCTTCGCTACTGAGGGCGGTCCGACAGCTGGTAAATTCTCCTGGAACTTGGCTTTGTGCCGCATAATAAGTACTTTCAGATTGTGAAAAGTGTTGTAGTAGTCTTTGTTTTGCATATGTCGTGTATATTGAATTGTAAAGTTAGTGTAAAAGTTTATGTGTACAGACATGTGTTTTTGTAGTTGTATTGTCTTTGGTAATTGTGTTTGTCTTAGTTATAAAAACTACGATTTGTTTCGCTAGGGGAGGTTAAACGGTGGGATTAGATTTTAGTTGTAGTTTTGAGTTCAATATATATGTAGTATTAGTTGAATGGTGGTGTTTTACAAGTTTTATTTTGTTTTTGGGTTCATGGTTTAAGTAAGTTTATAGTTTTTGTTTTTATAAAGAGCTTTCCATTATATGATCTCTTCATAAGCACGGGAAGTTTCTTTAATGTGCAGTTTGTCTATCTATGTTAATTTCAAGTTGTAGTGAATAAATTAAAGAAATTCTGAATTATAGGAATTGTTTGATATTTTTTAGAAACGTGAAATTAATGACGAATAAGATAACTAATATTGTAAATATAAGACAGTAAAAAATATTCGGATTTATAGGAAATTTTGATGTTAATATTAGATAATACGTGACAATACATGCGTCCAGTACATAACATATTGTGAGATTTGAATAATTAACCAATTTAATCATTCTTTTGCGGAATTTTGTTAGTCGAGGAGTTGAAAAATTTGAACGAAGGACGGTTGGGAACAACAACCATGGGTGCGGTCGTCGGCGGTAGTTTCTTTGCCATCAGTTACGATTTACGGCTCTTTAGAAATCGAAGCGAGAGAGGAGGTCAGCCCATCCTTAGGAACAACATGTGGCGAGCACAAGCTTCAACTTATTCGCAAATTCGTTGGAGATTTAAACGTTTTTTTGTCAGAATGTTCTAGAAGGTTCTAGAAGGACCTTTAAAGGGCCCAATGAGAACCCAGGCGTAGGAAAGGGAAATGATTTCGGATTGGGAGATTTGGACACACGTGACATTCAAAATTTTGGAAATTTTGGGAGAAAAGAAGGGATGGAGCGTATTTAACAGAGACGTAGAAATTTTTCGTTCTCATTTGATATATTTTCGTAGCTCATTGATTCATACATTTTCGTAGCTCATTGATATATTTTCGTGGCTCATTGGTACAGATTCGCTCTCATACAGATTCATTTTTAGAGCTCACTTGCATTTTTCGTTACTCACTCAGAGAGATTTTTTTGGCAGTGCGTAGAGGTGCGCACTCACATAGATTTTTACGCGCTCAGACAATGTGTCATTACTGCTCAGAGTTTATTTTCTAATACCTCGAATTCTTGAGTGATTTGATCTGATCAAGCATCAATATTTTTGTCATGTGGTGTGCGAGACTTAATAGTTCACATTAAGAAGATAAAACCACACATAAAATATTACGAGTGGTTAGTCGAACGGGCCGTGCAGATGCTGACGCTGTGTTCGGGGGGAGCCGATCATACAAAAGACGAGGACGGTGACCTTTGGGGTTGTCGCTCGACGCCGTCCGCAGGTGCCTGAGAGTTGGAGCCATGCTGACGTCTGAGAGGGTGCTACTTTACGACCTGTAGTCGTCTGTCATCTAGTGAGGTATGGGGCGATGGGTGGTGAATGTTTAAGCCAACCTCGCACTGCGCTGGCGCATTATTAAGTACTGGGCATTATTTACCTAGAGAGCAAGAACTTTGAACTGTATTTGTGTCATGAATGAACTTTGTCGCTCGTAAAAGATGCCATGTAAATTCGGTGAATTACAGCTAGTACGAAGAAGATCAATTAAACTGTTAATGAGAGAACTAGAATTAAAATCAGTGTTTTGCTTTGCTTATAAGAAAAGTATGTGTAATTGTGACTTAGATTAGATGGGAGTTAAAAACAGTGAATGATTTTGTGATGATAAAAGCAGATAATATTGCTAATTAGTAAATGTCAAGGTTAAAGCCAGTGATGTCCATTTGTGCCTTTTTGGTGGGAATGTGTAATTTAGTGTGTCTTTTTGGTGGGAATGTTTGATTTCTATTGGTGTTGTGTCTTTTGGGGGAAGTCCTGTAGGTAGTAAGAGTAACAATGTTTAGTTGTGTCGTGCGGGAGAATGTAAATTGTATTTTACAGCAGTAATAAATGTTTGGTCATATGCTCGAACACCAGATTGTTGTGTTGTCCTTGTAAGTGGCTCCCAGAGAAATAGAGTATTCAGAACCCTGATAATGATAAGTAAATAAATAAGTGATTATAAGTTAAAAAAGTCACAATATTTTGAAACAATATTAGTTATTTTATTCGTCGTTAATTTTACGTTATTGAACAATATCAAACAATTCCTATAATTCACCATTTAACGAATAATAGTTACATGTACAAACGATTGCGAACGTTCACATACGCTAAGGTACAATACTGTTCGCTTCTCGACTATCCTCCGCCAACTAGTGACAAAAGAGCATCGCACCGTGTTTCAAGTCGCTTTCCTCGGAATGATCAAAAAATTTAAAACGTACATTTTTAAAAATTTGCACTTATACTATAGTAAAACAATGTTTCTCAAAGTGATTCGTACAGTCAAGTTTAATTTGTATTATAAATGTCGTTGGTTTCTAGGCAAGAAGTGCGAAATGTGAGATAATGTTCCTCTTCCAACACCCCTTTCCACAATGGTACTGCTTTGACATCTCCCTTTTTCAAAGGCTCAGACTGCGTAGTGAATCAATCTATAACTATTTTGGCGACTGTGCTACTGGATAAAATTTGTTTTCATTGACGTCCTTTATTGAAACGATATACTGAAAAATAATTGTCGCATAGATACAAGCAGCGGTACCCGCGTTGCCAAGTGAGCGATGCACCATGCCCAAACCAGCAACTCAGCACTATAGAGCTATATAAAGCCGCCACTTAAGCATCTGGGCAGAACGAATGACGCACATGCGCTCGACGTTGGTGCACGTTCGTCGTTCTTCCTCGTTGCTGACTCGACCTCTACGGTCCTAGCAACTACCTTCCTTTTCGTTGCTGGTTCGATCACAACGGTCGTAGCCACTATAACCCTTCTTCGTTGCTGGTTCGAACACAACGGTCCCGGCCACCTTAATAGTTACATGTACCGAACACTTTGGTCTCATGAAACTCCCTCTCCCAGTAGATTAACGACTGACCAGTTCCCTAGCGTGCACGTACGGCTACTGTCATTAATATGAACGTGTGGAGCGAATCGCTAGTGCGGGACACCGCTCCAGCAGGAGCTTTGGGGCGCCGCTCTGGAGTTATGCTATAAGTGTATGTATGGTCACAATAAACTGCTGTTGCCACGACTGGAAGGCGCCTAATTAATTGCTCCCTCTCATCCTTCAAAGCCAATCAGAAGTAGGGATAAGTTCCTAGATCACGGGCACCACACTACAACTGGTGCAAGCGTGGGGTTGCTAAATAATATCCCCCCAGCCTCATGGCAAACGAGAGTTAGTGTGGGGTTATACTCCGACAACACCCAATCCTTTTCACCCAACCTCACAACAAATGGTGCATGGTGTGGGGGGTGTTAGCTACCTTTCTACCTCCTCACGACATAATATTGAAATTAAAATTAAATTAAAAATGCATCGAACACACAGTTTTAGACAATGCATCGACACATGTTTAAAGTTCAAGTTGACATTTAAGAGCACGGCATCCTTAAGATCTGGGAGTGATGTAAAAATAACGTAAAAAGATTGATATTAGAGTCGAGTCCGTGGTTATTGTGTACTGTGAGATGAATAATTGTATTTCCAATGAAATTACGTTCTCTTGAAACCAAATAAAATACACGACACCCCTAGAGATGTGGGGTGGGAAGAGCGTGACACAAAATATTCCCTAAAGTCCGCTAAGAAAGAATTTAAAAAATTCACCCCTAAGGGTGTGAAATAAATATTTTCTAAATTCTTTTTTAATAATATCAGTGAAAATAAGGAATTGATGGTACACACCAATACTATCAAACCTCCGACATTAATTGATAACATTCTCAGTGGATACCAATGAGGGTATGAGAAAAAATAAAAATTGGAGACATATTACAGAAATCACGCGAGCAAAGTTGCGGGTACTCAGCAAGTCATATTATAGTCTAAACCATTTACTCCTTTGTTCAATTCTTTAATTATTTGGTCTCTCTGCTTTTGCATTGGTTTTTAAGCTTGTTATCAGACTTACATATTTTACTGTGTGTGTTGCTAACTTAAAAAGTATGAACATCCTTACTAAATGCATTTTTTATTTTGAAATTTCTTGAATTTGATGATTCCATTTCCAAAATTACGGTTAAGATAGTACCAGCTGTCTATTTCACTCAATAATTAGCCTATCACTAAATAAAATTCATTACTAATTTTAGATTGTTAGGGGTTTATTTCAGGGCAACAGGGACAAATAGATATTAGGGTTATTATATTATTTAACCAAATGTTATGTAATATTGTTTGTCAGCACTTTTATCATGGATGTCTTGAAACAGACAATACTATCATCAGTTATTTATCATGGATGTCTTGAAACTGACAATAATATCATCAGTTATATTTTCAACAAACATAACCCAGATCTATTTCTAATACAACACATTATACAAATAACTAACTAAATGATAAATGTAATATCCCAGATGCTTTTATCGTTTAGTGAGACTCGTGTACACAAAACTCCATTTTTAACATACAATAAATATCAGTGGGATTTTCATGTTAAAGGTAGAAAATTATAGACCAATAAGAATCTCTTCAAGTCTCATAAAACTCCTTGAAAAAGTAATTACATGCAATTTCTTGGAACAAATTGATGTGCCACACACAGTGTGGTTCCAGAAATAACAGGTACACAATTATAGCTGTAGGTGACTATATACACCAGGTAATCCTCAATTTTTGAAATAAAAGGAAGAAAAAAATATATGACATTATATTCACAAATGTTTTCTTACAATATTGAACACCTGGGGCAAAAAGATGATTTTCATACATTTTAATAACAATTCTAATAATTCATTGATGAGAAGGATAAAAGGTCGTGGAAAAAACAAACAGTCAAAAATGCTCCACTACAAGATTTCTTTCTCATGTTATTTGATACAATAACCTTATTTTTCTCCTTTGTCAAGGAAAGGAAAATTCGACAAAAACTTTCACATCCCTCTATGCATTAAGGAATAAATTTTTGGTTGAGTGAAAATGTGGCCATTCCAATTATTGGAAGGAAATTGAATATATTACATCATAATATTTCTGATTAGGGAGAATCAGAAATATTATGATCGAATACATCAGATCAGAAAATGAAATGGAATGTTATTGAGATTATTGATAAAGAAGATAATTTGAAAAAAATGATAGATGTCAAAGACCTATATAGAAACTATTAAAAATTTTATATATTTGCAAATGAATATGGAGACATTATCAAAATCTTACTGTGACGTGACCTTTATTTCATACAGTTTATAATATTTTTGTAATTTGTTCTGTATTAAAGTAGTGAATTTATATTAGCCTGCTGGAGACTTCCAGATTAAGACCATTTTGAACAGACTACTCAAGTAAGTGTTTTATACTATCCTGCAGTTCCAAAGCTTCTTTTTCATATACTATCATTTCAGAAATTATTTACAGCATCTACAAATATGAGGTTGACACAAAGCCCCATAAAATGTTCCTTCCTTCAACTTTTAAGAAGCTTTGGGAGAGGGGATAGTCCCCAAATGTCGGTAGAGCAATACTCAGGGATCTTAATCTTATTTGGAGATGACGTTTGGTTATAGAAAAACACAGAATCAACGCTGCATATAGCGCATTCCTCCCTCAAGGGCTGCTGGGTGCACTCACGAGTTGAGTGATTGGTGGCGTTAAGTGATAGGTGGGCTATAAGAACCGACAACATCACCCCACTAATGCATGGAAGACTCTCCGAGCGTTCGAGAATATGCAGCGATATTTATATGAAAATCAACTGGGCGTGGATCCTCATCTAGTAGAGAGGGGAGAACTGTTTGGTTTAGGAATAAAGAAAGGATGACGCAGTTGGAAGCTTCTAGAAGCTTCGGCGAGCTTCGAGAATGGTCCCTTGAAAGTCAACGCCGTACGCATCCGGAGGACGATAGCTGTTTTCGCTGTCCGCTGGCGTTCGACTGGTTTTCACGCATCTGCTACGACGCAATAGCAAAAAACCGACTCAGCCGGGTCGAGCATACAACTGGCATTTGAAGGAGGAAAAGGTGAAAGTAATTGAAAAATGTCCTCTTGTGACAAGGTTTCAACAAGAATAAACAGGATTATTCGAAGGATTTTGGTTAAGCTTCTGATACTAACACAAGGGTAAAACGAGAATGTAGAGAGATAGGCCTGAGCAACAGGAAAGAGAGACATAATTAAAGTTTTTACTCTGATAACTGCATCCAACATTATTTTGTATTTTGGCGAACATATCGTACTACCACTGTTATAATACAGTAAAAGGTATAGATTCGAATTTGTAGAAAATTTTGAGGTTAATATTAGACAAGACATGACATATTCATCGAATACATAACACGTTTTGCAACAATATTAGTTATCTTATTCGTCATTAATTTCGCGTTATTGAACAATACCCAACAATTTGTATCATTCAGAATTGTATGAGTATTGGGTATATATAGAAACGAACGTGAACGTTCTCATACGCTAAGGCACAATACTGTACGATTCTCGACTATCCTCCGCCAACTAGTGCCAGGAGAGCATCGGACTGCGTTCCCAGTCGCTATTGCAGTCTTTCCTCAAAATGACCAAGTTTGGCTGCGTAATAATGTAGGGAACCTTTTCTGTGTTTATTGTAATTCCGTACTTATTATGTATGCTTAATAACGAGAGAAGAAGGAATAGGAAATAAATGTAATTTGAGCAAGATTGTTTTCACGCTAATATTATTAAATTAGGCATCACGTGCTTTTATGCAGTGACTTTTCATCATGTGTTATAAATGTGACAGTTTCCTGCATGTCGGTCCGTTCATGCTACTAAAGCAATTGCAGAAATACGACGAATACGACATTCAGTTTTTGTGCAAGTATCTCAACCTGAAAGCATGCGGCATAAGTATATTATGCCGCATATTAGTTTTCACTGAATAATTTACTAATTATCAAACATTGTTATATACGGTTCTCTTAATGTCTTTATCATTCAAGCAGTTCAGATGTAAAATATCAATTTTTCAACTGCACCCTACTGTCGTGATGGCCGGAGTGGTCTACGGGATTACATGAGTGAGAGGACACGTAGTGTGGTGTGAGAACGGATGATCTATGCGAAAATATCTTAGAGAAAACTATATATTGATATATTTCATTAATGTAATGTACATAGTTACTAGGAGTTCCGACTGACAGCTGTGTCTGGACCATTGTTACTCTTAAAAAGTGAATATGGGAATAGAAGGAAAATGAGTCGATTAGCTCGAATCAAACATTAACTGTAGAGGATGGACGAGGTTCAACGTGGCCACTCAAGGAGTCGAGCGAGCCCCGATCGTTTAAGCGAGTATAGAGCCGACCCAATGTCTTTGACGCAGTTGCTGGAATTTTGATACTCGCCTTCCCGGCGCGTGCGACATAATACAATTTGCTGAGAAATTTACATAATGTCTGGGATACAGGGATTAATTCTTAAAGGTAAGGATATACCAGATTTAAACTTCGGAACTAGTTCACTTTGCTTTCAACTTGTTGCATCAGGGTGTTGTATCAAAGAGGGGGAAGGGTGCAGAAGTGATGATGCCAGCATCTTTACAGAATTGAGGTATTGTGGCATGAGGGCCTTCTGACAATACAACTAGCATGACAACGCAATCGACAGAGACATCGGGGGAACTATAAGGCCTTATGAAGCAAGTCCCATGTTTCAGAAAAAACCAAAGTAGAATTCTGTATCGTGAGTTGAGTGATTGGTGACGCTGACTCGTGAGGGTTCCCAATGTGCCCATTGTTTGCATTTTGACTTTGCTGAAAGTTTCAATGGGTCATTATGGTTGACACTCGTGGATACCCAGTCCACCTTGCCATAAATGGTAGAGGTGGCAGCTACAAATACTTAAACCACAGAAAAGGTGTAGAAGCTAATCGTTTCTATCGAGTGTTGGATACAGCCATAGAAATGGCACGCAGTTGCCATCCGAATCGTTCCTGCAATTCTACAAAAGCAATGGAATTTATCAAGACTTCCGCCTTTTCATCCGAGATCTAATGAAGAAGCAAAGGGGCTTGTGCAGGCTTTTAAAACAGCCATACATGAAAGTAGATCGACGATGAGACAGCAAAAAGCAAACATTACCTTTATTATTGATATCTTCAGTAAAGAGCTATGTCGGGCAGTAACGCGTAAAACCCAGCACAGGAATTGTACAGGTGGCAGTCAGTTCAAAGGTAAAAAGTTGGTGACAAGGTACTGGTCCGGACATATCGGGGAAATAAAAATAGATTCGATAATGTATACTACTAATAGACAGACCCAGAGTACGCAAAGTTTACACTCTATGAGACCCAGAGTGATGCTGAAACCAAGGGCAGATAAAACAAAGGCACTACCTGCGTTAGGAAGTACACGAAAGAAGGGTAGAATAGAAGCTTCTAACATTTGCCGTTTGATACCGTGCACTGTCAGGTACGTTCATTTTACTTATTTATATTTTAATTTACGTTTTAGATTTTATCTCTGTTCACTAATTCATTCCTCAATTTGGTTGCTCTGTTTACAATACATTTTCAACTTTATTATATTCTTAATTATTTTCAAATCAAATAATTTTCATAATCTTAACAATTAATTCGTGTACTTCTCATCCTTAACACATTGTTTATATTTTTGATTTCATTTTAGACTGAATATGTCAGCTAAGCTGGCGAAAGTACTTCCTTTTGAATAAATATTATACTAATTGACAACACCAAATCTCTCATTTATTGTCAATAATGAATGTATGATTGATCTACCAGTTGTAAAAGAGGGGATCGAGCATAAGGCATCTGTTTTTCGTCGCTCATGGTGGAGATGAAGGGGGATACCTCTTTAGAAATTGGTGATAATAACCATATGGCCGCGACGAGCACATGTTGGGGGAGAAACCTTCGTCGTCATGACTCGTGGTCATGGGTGGTGGTTGTTGAACATTAAGCAGATCTCAGTTGGTCACATATCCACCTCCTCTTGTGAAGATATCACATGACTAGAATCGAGGTCATCGAAAAACTAACGTGATTGGTTGGTTTAGTATGTGGCTGAAAAGCCACAAACCAATAAAAAGGGACATTGTCGTAGCGATCTACGTTAGCCGACGGTAATTGATTGGTGGTGGAATAATGACATTTATTGAAGGCGTGGTCAGCTCCAGAAGAGTAATAGCAGGGGGGATGGAATTTGCATAAATGTTCGTGTAAACTTATTTTGAGGATATACGACGTCAAAATCAATGAAGTTCGTTCACTAAGGTTTCTGTAATTAAAAACTCAGGGGTCATCGAAACATTTAAAAATGTATTCGTGTTATAAGTAGTTGTAGACTATTTACGAGAGTCACAACTGAAAAAACAAAGAAAGAACTGAAAGTTGGTCTAAAAGATGCTTCCGAATCCCAACGCTTCGCAATAAAGTTCGTTCAGTAGAAAGAACGAGAATATTTCAGTCGTTTCGCGCACAATTCTGAGTCGGTGACGTCAGAGGAAGCAAAGAGCAGATAAGGGCGAGCAATTCGCTATTGTTATCAGTGCTAAGCGTGAGCATGGCAAGGGGTCCAGCTACGGATCTTGCGGTACGCAATCAAATCATTCAACAGCACCAAAATGGTATTTCGCAGCTCCAAATTGACCAAACGTTCCGCTTGACACAATCTACAGTGTAGTATTATAAAACGTTTTACTGTAACTGGAAATAGATGTCCGTGAAAGGTTCCTGGTCGGAAGCTAAGTACGTCTATTTCGTCGACATATTCGTAAAAAGAAGCACTTGGCAGCCGCAGAACTAGTCATATGGGCAAGACAAATGTTTGGAAAGACTATTTCCGAATCATCTACACGTCCATATCAAAAGGTGTGGCTACGCAGTCTTCAAAGCAAGACTTAAGCCATTTCTCGCTTCACTGAATAAACGTCTGCGTGTTGCGTGGGCCAAGTCACATCTCAGCTGGACTCCATCTCATTGGAAAAAGGTACTCTGTATAGATAAATCCATTTTCAGGTTTCATATGAAAATATTGACAGAAATATTATTAGGAAGAAGAATGAAGCAAACGACTCATCCAGTTACAAGCGCGTGGTTCTTATACCAAACTCTGTGATGGTGTGGGGATGCATGGCAGCGAATGGGGTTGGCAATTTGCTTTTTTGTACGGGTACGATAAAGGCTCCAGAAAATATTTGTTCATTTTATTAATACAAAGTCATCCCACTATCTCGGCCGACGGACCATTACCTGGGTTTAATTCTCATAGTCTTCTTGTTACTGTATTAGGTCGCTATCACCGTTTGTTGATGTTTGTCTCGCCTTGCTGAATGATTGTCCATATGAGTCTCGCCATCTTGTACCTTTCAATATTTCTTCTTCCATACGCAGTTTCTTTGTTCCGATGATATTTAATTTTCTCATATATTTTTTATCTCAGTAGCCAACATCATTGCCCTATGGTATTGGTTGTCCTTCGTTTGTCGATAGTAAAGGCGTTCCTGCCCTTAACCTCGTGGAGGTAGTGAGGCTTCTACTATCTCATCTTATATGCTTCCCGTGTTGTTAAAATGTTAGTCACGTATTTCTGAAACTCTTCACAGATTTCCTTTCTCTAGATGTATTCTTCCCATTGTGTCCCATGTTCCTGCACCGCCTTAACTAGGTGTACCAGTCTGCTCACTCATTACCTGTAATTGGACAATCATATACATATTGAAAATCCACCACCCCTTGCCTGCATATGCACGTCCTATCATACGTTAGATGTCTTTTGAGCCAATAACTGTTAAAATTTCCCATGGCCTGTTAATATTTTGCACAGTGCTTGTGTTGGCTTAAACCACTTCCTGTTTTTTATACTGTAATTTACTGATGGAATAAACCGGTACGTTATCCTACCTTTCTTGGCTACTGTCCAGCGGATATTCCAACATTCATATCAGTTCGTTGCCCATCTTTTTCTTCCAAGCTTTGGTTGTTGCTGATATCTCTTGGGTACCTACCCTTATACTTTCCCCTTGTTTCACCCTATATCGCAACATATGTTGGTCTAAATCTAGATCTATTGGCAATACTCCTAGTAAAACCTGAATTGCGTCTGTTGAAACACTCTTGTAAGTTTTACTCCAATTTATGGGACCAATTCGTTGGCAATAACTGGGTTTCGCTCATTGTGTGGTATCATAGCTCTATCATGCCACACGGCCCCTCAATACGTTAGTATTGGTAGTATCACTGCTTTATATAATCGCCATAAGGTGTCTTTTCCGACATTTGGTTTTGTATTATTATATTTCTTGTAGAACAAATTGAGTATCAGGAAACAGCGGTGGCGAATATAATTGTTGCGTAGTGGATTGGGCGCGATTCTTCAAACGAACATGCGAGTGAGGGGTATATAAAAGTGTCTGCTGAGACATTGATCTTGATGCACGCGTGGATGAATTACAAAGAGCTATTCTTGGAGAAGTGCAACCCTTTTGTAAGCGGAAGGGATATTGTTTTGTCAGTGGACAATGTTGATGAGATGCGGATTTGTCAAGATGGAAGAAGACACGAAATATGGTACGACGACTTTACCAAAAGGATGCATGCAAGTAACCGGAGGGAGTTACGTGTACAGTATCACAAAGCTCAGAAGTATTTTTAGGATGGGATACGTGAACGAAAGAAGGAATGTTATGATGCGTTCCTGGAATATAATATTAATAAGAACATATGGGATTACAATATGTTTTGGGCCGAGAGAAGTTAAAGGGATCTGTTTTATGGAATAATGTTCGGGGAAAGCAGGCACTCACTGCAGCATGGATGGATACAGGAGAGGTATTGCTTGAAACCTTATTGGAGCCAGAACAACGTGGAGGAGAACCACGGGTGTATCAGGAGGTGCAGGAACATGAGGAATGGTTGACATATAGAGATGTGAGGAAACAGAGAGCTAAGGTTAGAAGAAATAAAAGCGGCGGGTTCGAAAATATAACGATTGAAATGATAAGACACACTTTCGAGAAATATAGCATGGAAATAACTCTATTGTTTAATGCATGTTACAATTAAGGCCACTTTCTGTTGGCTTGGAAAATCCGTCTTGCGAAGTTATTTCTCAAGTACCTGATGCGGGACAAGACAAGGTAAGTCGTATAGGCCCATTACTCTACTTTCGACAGTCGGAAAGTTACTGGGTAAGTTTGTGGCACGAGAGATATCACAGAAAATGACACCAGAAAATTTCAGTCAATGTATGTTTTCGTAAAAGGTTAGGAAACGGATGATGCGGTTCTCAAAGTAATACAGCAAAAAGCGTTTGACAAGGAGAGTTTAGACCAGGAATTGAGATTTTTGCGTGATACTTGCCGCAACAATGGCTACTACTACAAAACCATAAACAACGCCCTAATCGTATCCATAAAGTTCGGACTGAGAATGTAGAAAACCATGAGTTTCCTAAAACCACCTTACTCCCATATATTGAAGGAGTTACTGACCATATTGGTAAAATTCTCAAGAAACATGACATACGACCTGTCTACAGCGCCCCTGAAAAGTTGGGTAAATCACTTGTCAAAGTAAAAAATAAGTTACCCCCTCTAGCGTCGGCTGGTATTTATTATAGTTGCGATCGCGAATACATTGGGGAAACTGGACGAATTGTGGAAGAGAGAATGAGGGAACACATTAGAAATTTTAAGTATGGGGACAACCAAATCAGCCGTGGCTCCCCATGCGATCGAAGCAGGACATGACTTTAATTTTGACAGTACTCGTTTTATTACTAAGGAGGACAGTTGGTGGCCCAGACGGATCAGAGAAGCCGTAGAGAAACGATCTTCAAAAAAGATACAACGCACAGAAAAAGCCGCAAGTACAAAGGACTCGACTAGGCCTTAAAAACACAGAAAATAGTAGAACAAAAGCCGACTTTATAGAAAACTGCCAACCTATTACTTCTAATCAACACAGCTATGCTGATACAGTGAGAAACAAAATCAGGAGTGAAAATCACTGACTTGAAAAGACACTATCACTCATCCTTAAGATAGATGAGCAAAATGCAACAAATAAAATGATTTTTGACAGACTCCAAAGCTTGGAGAAAAGCATGGAGAAAAAAAGTTCAATTGGTAGAATTCTTTCTTAGAAGTGAAAATATAGATATTTGCTTGATATCCGAATCTCATTTTACGAATCATTCATTTATAAAATTGCAAGGATACTCCTTATATAGCAGTGTACATCCCTCAAATAGAGCTAGAGGAGGATCATGTGTAATCATTAAAGACTCTATCTATCCCCACGAAAATATCCGCATTGAATCGGATTCAATGCAAGTAGCTACAGTACAAGCAAAAATCAAGTTTACTATGCTTAATGTTTCCTCAATCTATTGTCCGCCTAAGCACATGATTAGTAAACAAGATTATCTTGATCTGTTCAAAACACTAGGAACGAGATTTATAATAGGAGGGGACTACAATGCAAAACATACCCATTGGGACTCACGCTTAATCATAACGAAAGAAAAAAAAATATTTAAAGCAGGAATAATGGCAAGCTGTGACTTCTTTTCAACAGGCAAACCAACATATTGGCCGACTAACATGAGAAAAATACCTTTTCTCATTGATTTCTTCGTGGTCAAAGGACTGGCTTCTAACTTTATAGAAGTTGTAGACAGCAATGGTATAGCCTCGGATCATACACCCATTATATTGATAATCAGTGAGCATTTAATTCACAAAGAACTCCCGCCTAGATTAGTAAATAGAGGGACTGACAGGATAAGTTTCAAGAAAGAACTTGAAAACCTCATTGATCTCAGTGCATCACTTAAAACAAGTTAGCTTGAAACAGAAGTTGAATTGTTTTCAAATAACATTCAACAAGCCTCATGGAATAATACACCGGTTGTAAGGAAGTTTAACAACTATCTCAGTAATTATCCACCAGAAATTCTTCAGTTACTTAAAGAAAAAAGAAATGCAAGGAAAAAATGGCAAAATACTCGTGCTCCATATGATAAAAAAGCTCTCAATAAATTGGGCAACAAACTCAAAGAAATGATCAGAGAACACAAAAATCAAAAGATTGCTACATATCTTCAAGGTCTGAGAGCCGAAAAAGAAACAGACTACTCCCTGTGGAAAGCCACCAAAGGCTTGAAGAGACCAAAAATCCAAACATCTATTAGAACAGACAATAAATGGGCAAGGTCTGATAGAGAAAAAGCGGAATTATTCGCTGTTCTTAAGAAAACGTTTCGTTCATGGATTCATGGGAACAAACAACTTACCTCACCAATATATGAAAAAAAGTACAAATTAAACAGGCCACTCTTAAAGAAATAAAATCAGAAATACAGAAATTGAGTGAAAGAAAGGTCCCCGGTTATGACTTGATCACGGGAGAGATTCTTAAGGAACTTCTGATAAAGCAATAATGAAACTATTGCATCTTATCAATGCTGCTCTTAGATTAAAATATGTTCCAAGACAGTGGAAGGTCGCAGAAGTCATTATGAAGTCGAACCTGGGAAACCACCTGAAGATAAAAAATCATACCGGCCTATATCATTGTTGCCTACAACATCCAAGTTGTTTGAGAAACTTCTCTTGAAACGTTTAAAACCCATCCTTGAAGAAAGAGACTTGATTCCTAATCACCAGTTTGGGTTTAGAACTAGACACTCAACAGTAGAACAGGTCCATCGGATCACCAACGAAATTGAAAAGGCAATGGAGGAAAATAAAATATGCTCTTCAGTATTTCTTGATGTATCCGAGGCGTTTGATAAGGTATGGCATGGAGGTCTAATATATAAACTTTATAGAGACCTCCCCATGAAGTACTGTCAACTAATAGAATCCTATTTGAAAGATAAACTCTTCAGAGTTAAACAAGGAAGTGAATACTCAAAACTTAAAAATATAGAGGCAGGAGTTCAAGGAAGTGTCCCTGGTCCTACCCTGTACTTATTGTACACCCGAGATATTCCAGAGAGTCCATGGAACCACAATTGCTACCTTGCAGATGACACTGCTATTTTGGCGACAGGAACAACAGTGAATGAAGCGAGAAATAAACTACAAAGAGCAGTTGATAAAGTCAGTGACTGGACAGAAAGATGGAAAATGAAGGTAAACGAGAGTAAATCGACTCATATAAATTTCACAAACAAGAAAATTGAAAACGTACCTGTACAAATAAATTCACATATAATACCATGCAAAAATGAAGTCAATTATCTAGGAATGTGGCTTGATGCTAAGCTGAACTGTAAGTTCCATATTATCAAAAAGAAAGAAGAACTAAGAATAAAATATAGACAAATGTATTTGCTAATGGGATGCTATTCCAAATTAAATATTTATAACAAGTTGCTCCTCTATTAACAAGTATTGAAACCAATTTGGTTGTATGGATTGCAGCAAAAGTTCAAATATCAAGCTCATCCAGACAATCCAAAATAAAGTATTACGTGACATACTCAATGCCCCGTGATATGTCCGAAATGAAAGTATTTATCGGAACTTGCGAATTCAACAAGCTAGGGAAATAATAAAAACTGTTGCAACAAAACACCATCAAAGACTTAACAGCCATGAAAACGCAGCTGTTCTACATATTTTGGATATATCAAGTGAAGTACGGTGACTGAAAAGGTCGAAACCTTTTGATTTATTAAAGTGAAAATTGATTTAAAGTGAAAAGTGATTTAAAAGTTAATTATTCAAGTTGACTTTGTGACACCGAATGAACAATATGTGTCATTTCAAAAATTATTCATTGGAATAATATCTTACACACTGTTTTTAAATTTTTAAATTTATACTATTGGATAGGTTTTATAAACTTAGTTGTAGTTGCAATAAATTAAAATTAAAAAATCTATATTCCGAAAACATACCCCATTTACACCCAACTACCCTTATGACACATATTTTGATATGATACATATTTTGATATGAAACATATTTTCATATGAAACATATTTTAATTGTTCCTTGGTCGCTGTTCAATCCCTCTCTTAACCACCATGAATGCATATTTGCTATCCTCCACTTGTTCATAGTGTGCGGTCTATCACTGACTCTCCCCTCTCACCCACAAAAGAAGGAGCCTCCTGTTCATTTTGCACAATTAATCCCAAATCTAATGTGAAAGTCTCCAAACTCCAAGCTCCTATTGGTTCATTTATCCCCGAATCTTCGTTCTATCATTGGTATCAACACATATTAAATGATCCTTATTCTTATTTTTCTATATTATCTGCCGAAAATTATCCAAATCAGTTTTCAAGCTTTTAATGTACAGACAGTAATAATTAACCACCACTAATTCCATTAATCTGCTCTTGACATTACTTGACAATGCGGTGTAAAGTATTGTGTCATTACCATTATATTACCCTTCACGTCTCTTACTATCACTGCACACTACAGATCCTGTGATGCAACAACACGGTACGATAAAGGCATCGTTTCATTTTTCCTGCCATGTGGTAGTCTTTATGGAAAAAATCAAAAAATTCATTCATCTTTCGCATAAATTCCCCCAGATATAGCGACGATATCTTCCCTCTCTGTAAATTTTGATGATGGAATTAAATAATATTGAGAATTATTTATCATTTTTGGGGGGTATTTTGGTATTCTTTAATATCATGGCGGAGTGTACTGATGATTACCTCTCCTTTTGCAACACAAACTCTAACATCTTTATGTGGGTAGGCCTCACACCTGTGCCCTACACCTTCACAATGGCAGCACACAACCAGCTTCTTGTTATATGAAGCTGCGATATGGTCAAATCGATTGCACCTATATTAAATCCTCCACTACACGCAAGCTCTTCATATCAACACATACTCACCCGCCATTCACCATCTCCTTAAATACAGATCCTTTCACCTCAACTACCCAATTTTCAAACTCCCGCTTATGTTTTTCTGTACACAATATTTGAATGTCCTTGAGTTATGTACCTATATTTTCATCCGCGAAGTGTCGCTATACTACATCCTCTAAAACGTCCTTCTCTGGTATATGCTTGTCGATCCCATATACACGAACTCGCGGGTACCGCTTGCCAACTATTCGCTGACCCAAATCATCCCTTTTGTTTACGGCCCCCTCCAATTTCTCCCTTTTCTTCGCGTTCGGCAAAACCGCCCACAAATTTTTCCAGCTGTATCTAGAGTCACATCTATGCACACCTTTGTTCCACATGTTTGCAATGTTTCCTTCGATGTCTTCTACAGATTCCTTCCTCAGCATGCTGCATCCCTAGTCGCAACGCCACAACATATGTCTTTTCTATTTCTTTCTCTTGATTGCTCATACCTTCTATTAATCTCCTGTCCACTCACTCCATCTGCCTATTTATCCCAACATTAACTCGCTCAAGCATCTTATCCTCTGGCGAGAACACCCTTTAATCCCCTTGTCCCATCCTCATACTTCTCTCAGCAGTCAAAAACATATCTTTTATTTACCTGCGGTGCTCCGTTGTCAGCCTACCTGTTTCAATATTCCATTCTCGCGCTCATCTACAACTTTAACTATTGTTTCTGTTTCGAAAAACATACAAGTTACTTGCTTAAATGATCAGGTGAAGAAAAAACATGTCTCTGGAAAAGGATGGCCCCTGTGATAATCAGGTCACCAACAGAACATGCGCGTTGCAATCAACTTGGCTTTGGCGCTTAAAACACATATTATTTATGTTATAATTCAGTGACCATCGGCTTACGTTGACATTTTTTTTCATTTATTACTTTCCCAGTTCCGTGGCTCGTTAGCTAATAACTGGGTAGCAGGTACACATTATTATCAGATGCGCATAAACTGTTTAGCTCTGCCGCTATTTCCTCACATAGGGTTTCCCCTTTTTTCCCTCAAGTTCCAAATCAATGGTTATCAGCACTTTGTCTTCATCATGTGTCTCTATTTATTATTTTCTTTATTTTCTGCCGTCTCTCGACCGTTCCTTTAACCCTCCTTTATCTTAGTCAGGGAGGTTACCGTCCCCGCCACGTGGAGGCAGGAACGAGATCACCATCTAGCGAATGTCGCATAAGCATTAGTTCCGTTACATACATTTGGAATTATTCAAATAGATCTTGCTGTCTTATTAACTCATAATGCTTTGTCCGTTTTCTTAAGGTGTCCATTCCAGTCCCTTCTTCTATGGTCATTAATCTGACAATCGAAGAGTACGTGTGCTACATTTTCAATGCCTTCTCCACACCAACAATCATCATTGTCTGCAATTCCCCTTCTCTTCACAAATCCCTTCATATGTGCATGTCCTGTTAAAATTTCTATCATGGGTCTATTAGGTTTAAGCTACTTTATATTATTTACGACAAAATGCACATCTGGGATAAAGTTGCGCAAATCTGCCCCCTCCGAACTCAACTCCTAGCAGCGTTGCCAGCATCCCCAGAGTTTCCTGTCTATTCTCCTCTTCCAACCTTTGTCGCTCGACAAAATAACTTCATTATTGATCTGTATTTTTGAGTGTCTTCGCATTTTGTATCTGAGAACTATCCTATCTACACTCAAGTCCGCAGGCAGGCGACCCATTAATACTAGAATTGCTATTGTTGAGACTGTGCGATATCCCCCATACCAAATCTGTAAACAATAGCGCTGCGGCTTACGTTGACAGCTGGAGGTGCGACGCTCTGTCCTTTCGTCTGTAGTTAGTTCCGCGTTGAATTAACAGGGCGCGCTACCTGTATGTAAGAGCGCGCTGCCTGTATGTAAACAAGCGAACGAACAATTCAGAACATTCGAGCGTCTGAAGCAACATGGTGTGTCGACGAGACGCCGCATGAAATAAAATAGAACTATTTTATTTTTTGTTATTGAATAGACATTGTCTTATTCTGGGAGATAACGAGTTCCTATTACATTATTGAATACTGCGCATTTATATAGCAATTTCAATGCATTCTTAATCTAAATAATGAAGGGATAACATGACAATGAAGCATATTTAACACCTAATCGTACTCTCACCTCAACAATAAGTCGTATCTTTATTGCATCTTCTTTAATCCTTCTGGTTCGTTGTTCAGCACAGAAAGGAGCACAGTAGTGTGGTTATGCAGTTCCAGATTGCGAGATGGCTGGTGTCGTAAGCTTGTATACAGTTTCCATTTGCTTCTCGCCTCCTTTCCTGACTGTCACTATAGCCTTGTCCCTCTTCTCCTGCAGCATCGCATTCACCCATTGTGTCAATTCGCTTGCCAGTATACATGTTCCTTTCTCTTTAATATTAACATCCGTTATAAACCCCTCTAATCGTGTGATCATCTCCTGCAACTATACTCCTTTACGTAGCTCTTCATTAATAACACTCAGCCAAACAACCGCCTGCAATATATTCTCCGTGACCCCATCTATTATTCCCTGTATGCTGGCGTTCATATTCTTGTATTAAAAATCTCCAGCAGAAAGGGTGCGCCCAGCCAGGAAACTGTAGACGTCGTTGGAATGCTAAGACTTGCGATTACGAATGCCTCGTGGTGATGATGTAGAAGGAGCAACTGCTAATTGGTTTAAATGAAGACAAAACGGAACATGTGCTGCTACAATGTCGCGTTGCCCTACTACTAGTTGGCACCCACCAGTTTAGAGGTGGTGTGACGAAATAGCAGAGGTGAGAAAAAGATGCGACCGCATTCGAACATCATATCAGCGTGCGAGAGGACGAGGAGCATTCGAAGGTTTCAAACAAGAGCATAAACAAACCCGGAAAGCACTCCGAAAGGCCAACAAAACGAGCAAGCGCCAGGGCTGGAAGGACCTGTAACGTAGTCACTACTGCACCTACTACGCCATTGTGATATTTTTCTCCGCTGTCACCATTAACTTTTCTCCCAAAACAGTTACAAAAAATAACTAATGTATAATATATTGTGACTTGACAATTTGTTTCTGTAGAAACCACTGACAAAAGAGAAATGTCACTGATTATTGCGGGGCCGAGAGGAACTTCCGGCCATACGGGCGGAGGGAGCCGGCTAGTCTCTGAGACAGGAACACGTAGCAACAATCAAATTATTTATTACTAAAAAACTGAACAAAATTTAATCCAACTCAAATTAAAAGAAGTTTTTCCATCCGAGATTCTTTGTTCTCGGATTAAGACAGGTAGCCCAGCAGCCGCGAAGTTGGAGAACGTGGTAGCCTTCTTGCTCGCGAGTAGAGTGTCCGGTGCCGTTGCGAACCGTCGCCTCCTTGCTCGCCAGTCTTCTATCGTCTAATCTCTGACAGTCTCCTCAGTCGCCTCGGTCACCGCCTCCGTCGCCACACCGCCCTGGGACGCGCTTCGCCGGTCGAAGGTGCGGCGCTCCTCAGCGAGCCGCGCGCTTTCTCGGAGCGAGAAATACAAATATGAGACTTCATGGGAAATACGGGTTTTATCCCATAAAATCTCGATATACATAATTTAATTCATGAAAACTATATGCAATATTTACAAAGCGGAAAGCGTCCGACTTCGCCCCCAACAAATCATTTAGAACCACTTCGGTTACTTTGAAGTGATTTCAACAGTTGAGTCAATCCTGACTACCAACTACTACCGCGAACCCTAGCGTACATCAGAAGACTCCCCACTTCCTAAGCGTCTCGGCATAGTCTCCGCATCTCCACGGATTCGCTCATCGAAAAAAACCCTGAGGGCGACGACTTCCGTATTTATCTCTGCCTGGAGCCACCACGCTCTCAAGTGATTCCATTTCCCTCCCGAACAGGTGGTGTCGTCTGCAACCTGTTAGGACAGCGTGCAAGGTCTTTTCACCACCTGTTACTGCGGAGTGCAGATTTTCGCCGCGCGAGTTTTCTCGACAAAGGGCGGCTACCACTGCAGTTGCCACGATCTCGTTACGCGGCGTTGCGAAGACCTTTCTTCCCGGAAAAGTCGCTCTTGGCTGCAGGTCGTCCAGCGCAAGCCGCCTTCTGGAACACCTTTCCAGATGCGGAAAAACAACATATATTCGGTGTTCACTATGCAACCCAAATAAAAATTCTCAGATCGGCGAGGATTGTTCTCCGACCTTACAGTCCTTCCAGTCTTAAAATTTTTCGCCGAGATGAAATCCCAACGGATTGAATCCTGTCGAACATATCTTGGCTTGGTATTGTCCATCACTTCCTTTGACAACACACGCAACTAGATTCTTGTTGCAATCGCAAAAATAGACTATATAGTACCCGATCCATTTCCACGCGTTACAAATTCAGTCCGGACTCTATTAAACAGTTGCCTCTCATAATATCATTTTTACTTTCTATTTACACAGAGACAAAAATATTTTAAACAAGATGCACAATTAATTTGAATTATTAAACCACTATTTTTTCAAATATTAATATATAAATTACAACACCCTTTACCCTATTTACATAGACATTATACACACATTGTTGTCTTTTTACTGTCGTATACGTTTAGTGTTCCTTGAGTGGGTACAGACTCAAGAAGTCAGCGTTCCCGTGTTTCGACCCCGCCCTATGTTCCACTGAAAAGAACTCCTGGAAGAGCAATACCCACCGGTGGACCCTAGCGTTCCCGTTGGCGGTTTCTTTTAACCACGTCAATGGGTTATTATCAGTTTGGATCAAGAAGGGTTTGGCGTTGTCTAGATAGCAACGGAGTTTCTTTACTCCATGTATTATTGCTAGCATCTCTTTTTCTGTGGTGCAATAGGATTTCTTAGCTCCATTTAACTTTCTTCTCAGAAAGAAAATGAGATGCTCCTCCTCTTGTTCGTGGATTTGTGCTAAACACTTCTCCCGACGCATCACATTGTAAGATGAATTGTTTCTCGAAGTCCGGAGCACACACGACGGGCTTCGACGAAAAAATCTTTTTTATGTTTTTCAGCTCTTCGTCGCTTAGTGTAGTCCAAATAATGGACCCCTGCTTTGGTTTTCCTAAAAGGAAACTAACAGGTTCGTTAGTGGACTCACTAGGTATGCGAAGTTCTCAACATATCTCCTATAATAAAGCCTATCAAGTCTCTATCTCCATCTTTGTTAGTCGGGGGAGACAGTTGTTTAATGACTTTTATTTTCGCTTCCATCGGCTGCAACTTTCCCCTTTCCTACATTATGACCTAAATAATGCATATGTCCTTTACAGAAATGACAATTGGTGGGTTTTTAATGTAGCCTTGCGAATTTTTTTTCAGAATGTCACGAACGTGCAAACCATCCTTTGTATTTGATAACACCGTCACATCATCAAGGTATGGTACCGAGAAGGTCTCACAATCTTTCAAGTGTTGTGCTATGTATTTACTGTAAAAGAACGATGCGTTGCAGAGACCGAATACTAATGGCTTATATAAGCCTTGTGACGTCACGAATACCGCGCATTTTTGTGCCTCCGGCGTCATCCCACTTTGGTGATAGACTCTCGATTGATGGAGTAAAGTAATGTATCGCGCTTTAGTTTCTGTCTCAATTTTGCTAAGTAAATGAGTCACCAACTGTTCATTTCCTACGCTAAGCTGTGTCGCTTGCAATTCAAACAACGTCTAATATAATATCAGATCTCCTTTCTTTGCATTGTATTTTCCAACAATACTTCTAACATTCCCACTTATCCTCATAAAAAATCTAACGATCATCCCAGCCATAAGCGATCCATGATGAAAACACTCGCGGATCGAGCCACACGCATCTGTGAGTCATAGCATTTGAACACAGAAATCAATCATATTCATCGAGGACTACAAAGAAACCGGTATACAGATACAGAAATCCATAGAACCCTACAACCAAACAAAAAACCCTCAGTATCCACTCGTGGTTTCGAAGAAAAGAAGAGATCTATTTATTTACCTTTTCTCAAAGGTTTCATTGATTGCATTGGACGCCTGTACAAAACACACAATCTCAGTCCAATTTTTCAACCCACCACCAAAATTTACCATCTTCTTCGTCCCTCAAAAAGTCTCAGAGATCCCTTAACGCTAGAATTCCGTGCTCCTGTGGATTTGTGAATGTTGGCACGACCCAACGTGTTTATACACGTATTTTCGAACATAAGAGGAATTGTCATCTAGGCCAAACTGAGAAGTCGGCAGTGGCAGAACACGCTCTCCAACCAGTATATGAGATTGAATTTGAAAATACCATTTTATTATCTTCCACATCGCACTATTATTCTCGTCTCAACATACTCGCCATAGAAATCTACAAACATAGCAACAATTTTAATAGAAAAGAGGGTCTTAAATCGCAAGAAACTGGTACCCTGCTCTGAATCATTCATTCTTCCCCCACCGGTGACGCGGCTCAAGTCACCACTACGCTGCACCCTGAAGGTCACCAACAACCTTCCCTCGACTTATTGCGGAGCGCCCCCTTCCCCGCTGTTAGTTTGCTTCCAAAGCTTCAACCCGTATGCTGCGTCCTCGTATAGATGATACTTACTGCAGCTGTAAGCGAAACTTCTGGAGAAATCCAAGCATAACCACGTCTACTTACCCAGGGAAACAATTTTCTTCTTAATACTTTTAATGTTCATTTAACAACTAGCCGAGTCCGCGCGGTTTTGCTCACGTTCATTTTGTAATACGTCAGTAACTTGATTCTTTCTCGCATTCGAATTGACATTGTGGGAATTTGATAGTATTGGCGTGTATCAATCTGTTCCCTATTTTCACTTAAGTAACTGAGAAAAAGATTTTAGAAAATGTCAGTTTCCCATTTCATCTCCCTAAGGGTAAATGTTTGTAAAGTCCTTCTTTAGCGGAAATTTTCCTTCATTTCTCTTCCGAATCCCCACCTCTAGAGGTTTCGTGCACCTCATGTGGTCTTGGGGGTACGTAATGTCATTGGGAATATTTATATTCATCTTAGAACACACCAACACCATGGACTCGTCCCTAATATTGGTTTTTACTTCTCACCCTTCCCACCCCCAATTCTAAGGATACCGTGCCCCAACGTGGTCTCAACTTGAACTTAATGGCATTGGCAGTTTAAACATCTCATCAACCCTCAAACTACGGATCCGATGCAATTTTCACTTTTCAATATTCCAGATGGTGTCTGTCTTCCATTAGAGCTGAAATTAGACTTGCACAATATAGAGATTTCACTATCAAAACGGGTAATAATAGACAGTGTGCATGAAACAAAATAGAATAGATTTCTTCTTTATTTTGCCTTCCGATAGGAAAAAAGTATTACGATTAGACAGAAGAAATAGAATAAAAAGACAGATAAATATGTGGAAGTGTGTGGGAAACAAAATTAGATACCATGATTGAAGATCTATGGCATGGAGAAAAGGATGAAAGAAAGAAATATAATAGAGGAAATTGCAGTTAGAAATGTTGACATAGATGAGGACGGGTGGATGATCGCGCGGATATATAATAGGGAACGTTTGCAGAAGAATTGAGTAATGGATATGCCTGATTGGACGTGTTCCGACAATAGAAGCTACATAGTGACACTGAATGAGGAACTGAAGGGATTTCATGTTTTTTTGATATAGGCATCAGGCAAAAGTTATGTCTTGCGAGGACAAGAGTGACATATTCCAGATGGATATAGAAGAAACTTTTTCAAAACGAGGATGGGCAGTGATGCATGTTACGGCGTAAATTGTAGAAATATTGGTTCTAACAGTGCATTGTTACTATTATATGTAGACAGAACTAGTGAGAAAAGAAAATTCCGAAATAATATTGGTAAATTTATAATGCCAGTGTAAGGGGAGATATACGAAAAATTGAGAAAGTATTGGAAGACTACGTAAAAAACGTTATGTAAATAGGTGTGGACAGAAATACACGTTCGTTATTATAGGTGAGTACTGAATGTAATAAAAGAGGGAAACCATTGATGAGAATGTTACAATAATGTAAGTCAATTAGTCATTTATACATAATGATATGGTAAGTTTGTGTATGAATTGAGGAGGTTATGTTATTAATCACTGTATTACAAATACAAAAAGGAAAGCACAAATATTGGATTTAAAAATTGTTGGTGGTGTAAGAAGTGACTACAAAGCAATAATGAGAAAAACAAAGAAAAACAGCGAGCAAAACCCGTGCCCAAAATAGGGATTATAGATGATAATTAGAGCCAAAAGAGGACGAAAAATGTAGATCATACTATCAGAAGAACGAAAGGCGTAGAAGATACTTTGGACGAAAATAGAGATGACTTGAAGATGGCTCACAAATCAAATTAAGAGCAGTAAATGAATGTTCAACCACATGTTCAAAACCAGGTAAGAGAGGTGAAGCAAAAAGCAGTATGTTTAAGAAGGCAAGAAATAATGCATTGAGTAACCAGTAGGGGAAACGGAGACGTTGGTAAGATTCGGAAGAACTTATAGACATAGAAGGATAAAGTTCAAAATGAAAGTCATATAAAGGAAGTATGAATAAATGAATGATTCGTCGCCATATTGTTGAAAAACTACAGCATGTGCATAAGAGAAAGGTACGGATCATATATGTATAAGATTGCTGAGGTAAAAGTTTTTATCAAATGTCGCGAAAGACAAATCAAAGGTAAACTCATATGGTCCTATAGCGTTGTTACGGACTCAGAAAACCCCAAGATAAATGGATTAATAAGAAAATATGTGAGTGTTAAGAAAAAAATAAAAAATGAAAATCAAATGGATATGATTTCGAGGGAGTCAGCGATTTCACATACCTTGGAGTCAAAATTAATAATAAAAATTGTATTTCAGATGAGATAAACGAACGAATAACGCGAGGAAACAAAGCTTACTATGCCAACATTTGACTTATTAAGTCTGTTCTGCTGACTAGAACAACAAAAGTCAAGCTATATAAGACTCTTATTAGACGAGTAGTCACATATGGAGCAGAGACATGGGTACTAACCAGTAGCGATGCTGAGAGACTTCGTAAATTCGAATGAAAAATTATAAGAAGAATTTATGGACCAGTTAAAGAAGGAGAAAGATGGAGAATAAGATATAATGATGAAATAAACCAGATCCTAAAAGGAGAAGATATAGTTAGATTTATAAAATCGCGTAGAATATCTTGGCTAGGACACCTGCAGAGAATGGGAATGGAAAGAATGCCTAAAAGCATCCCTAAAAGTAAAATCCATGGACTGGCAAGACGTGGCAGACATCGAAAGAAGTGGCTCCAAGATGTTGTGGATACCTGAAGAAGATGAAGGTGGAAGAAAGCAGAGAGAAGAGATCAATGGGGACACATCGTGAAGGCAGCACATGCCCACATCGGGCTGTAATGCTTTGGAAGAAGAAGAAAATAAGTGAGTGTTTAAAAAAAAAAAAAAAAATGAAAATCAATATGGTTTCCAAAAGTGAAGTGCAGAAGATGCAGTTTCAAAACTGATTCTAGCAATAGAAAGTGGAACTGAAAAGTATACGATTGTTCTTTTCCTAGACATTAAAGGAGCTTTAATAATGTGCCATGGGATGATTTTTTTAATAGTTGGGAAGAATTGGACGTTAAAAATTATCTTTTAAATACAGAAATATTTTTTAAATGCGTGGATAAATCGTAATCAAGCATAATACAAAGGGATGTTCACATGGTTCTTGTACGGGACTTTTATATCGGAATAAGGTGATTAATTCCATATTGAACTAGAAAAAGGACAAAATAGAAATAGCCTACGTGGACGATCCATATTGTTTTTGGAAATAACAGAAGGCAACTTGAGGGGGAAGGAAATGGAAACTTTCAATTTTGAGTGCTGAGATTGAGGAGAGGAAATTTCGATGGAAGGAACACGAGGACTTTGGGTGAGGCAATCCCATATTAAGATTAACCTTCAGAATACCAAGCTCTGACACCAGCACCAACTACCAATCCGGGTCACCCTATACCCCAAGAGGAAATTAGTCAGTAAAGAACAATGAAAGCAAGTGTAACATTATACTTTAATATAATCATAAACATAGTGCATTTCGTAAAAATATTTACAACAAAAAATATGTTCAAAAATTTTGTGCATACAAAAATTACGCCAACTGAATGAAATTAATATAATTATCTTAGGAACGAACTTGTTATGACACCAACACAACAGATATGACAACACATAAATTTGACAATAACAAGGAGTATCGATATGCAGAAATTCCGTTTATATAAAAGACCCCGCTTTGTAGTTTGAACGTTAAATCGTTTAAAAAGCATTTCACTTTACGTCAATAAGTAAATGCAATACATTCCATTCAAAAACATCGGATCTACCACATAACTACTCGAGTCCAGTGACTCTCCACCTCAATCCATCAGCTCCTCTTCCTGTTGGGAAACTGTATGCTATAGATGAGAGTACCTTAGGTGCACATAGACCAAATTTGAAGACGATATCTCAAACCTTTTTTATCCAAAACCTTCAAACAGCTTTATACTCACCTCTGTGTTCAACCCTTTCTCCCATAATGAGTAGATTGAGGCACATATTTCACAAGAAAGACCCGTCTTCAAAGTCTGTAGGTCAGGTAAATACTGGCGGAAAAAGCTCTAGGGGCTATAAACGATGGTACGTTAATAAGTCCAGGATCTTCTCTCAATAGGCTCCGCCTTTTCGACAAGCAACCCTCAGCACTCAGTCGCTGAGCGGGTGGGATTCACCTTACAAAGAAACACCATTTTGTATCTACCTGAACTACAAACAAATAGCCTCACTATCACTTCAGAAGTAGTCATCCGCAAGGAAATATCGCGAGCGCTCGCGAAATCCATATCTGTAACCCAAACGTCATTTTGTTACTGGAGAACAATAATTGAGATATTATTTTAAAAGAAGTTTTATTTTGCATACACTCGTAAAATAAAGGTGTAAATAATGCTTTCTTACTCAAGATTTCCCGTTGGGCCTGAATATGCCCTTGATATGTCGATTGCACACTTCCTATGGAGGTAAGTACAAAAAGGCTTAACGATTAAATTTAAAAAAAAGGAAATTTGAGTTTTTGAGGCGATGGAAAAACGAGAATTTTTCAGAAAAATGGTTATGAAAAGGAAAATGTTTGTGAGGAATCTTTAATTCAATCTTAAGGCGACAACGTACTGTTAGACGTAGAACGCAATTAAATACTTTGAAGAATGTTAGATTAGTCCGTACAATACTGGCTCACTTGACGCGGAATCACTCATATACTGGAAGTATTCGAAGACATACTATGAACCGAAATTAGGACGTATTCCAAATGTTACTAAATACAATTTTCAAATTTCGAATTGATACAAGAATTTGTTTATGACAGATTTTGTCACTCCCAAATAGATTGAACATTTTTATTGAATAGAAATACTCACTCACGTAAATGTTTGTAAGGTTGACCTTCAAATTAACAATTTCTTCAGATCTAAGAAATTAGTTTTACAAGAGAAGATTTTGAAAGAGTCGCATGTATATGCTGTGTGGGAACTACTTTGCTCCTGCCACCGATAAAAGAATGTTTGAATGAACACGTCACTTCAGAATAGTCATCAGTGGTTAGATTGGAGTCCGAAGAAAGGAAGAGAACATTTTTCTAGACAGCTTATGAATGTTATCAGTTTCACCCGATAGCCACTTTAGGTCTCTAAAAACTCATTTGTGGGAAAAGAGTGGATAGCTTTGGGTAAATATTCAATATTGAGTATATTTTATATGAAACATCTAAGTACCAGTAGCATCTTTTTCAACATACATCGGACAATAGATTGAACGTAGTAGCTTTAAAGGTTAACATTCTTTAACTGCGAAATAAACGGAGATACTTAAAATCATACCTAACTTTTCAATTATGTAAATTGCAAACAAAGACAAACACGAAGTCGTAATGAAATTCCGTTAGCCTTTTCCAGTCTTCTTTTCCGTATTTTCGAAAAAAAATACAACGAAATTTTATCGATATTGAATATTTTGTTGTAACAATATTTTGTTATAATATTGATACCGTATGTTTCGTTGAAACTTTTTCACTATCTCATTATTTTAATATTCGAAGAATAAATTTTAATCTTCTAAGGAAAATTCGACTGCTTATGATATTATGTACTTTGAATGCAAAGGTTCGATGTCAGTATAATTGTTCGATGTCGTCAGTAATTGGAGAAGAATATGTTCCACTACCAAGTTTTTTTCCACTTGGCATTGAGACGTTATATTTTTACTATTCGTAATGCAAAAATAACACATGCACTTATTCTTTCTTAAAGAATAAGTCATTTCAATATCTTGGAAGTTTATCACTACTTGGAAGATTACTTAGAAATTATTCTCTATCAATTACAAGATGAATTATGTGAATTATGATAACTTATTGTGAATTTAAGAAATGATAACACATTGATAACTTAATATTTGGCAAAGGAAAAGTAGTATTCACATTCCTTCCTTCGTAAGAAAAAAAATAAAAAAACGTCAATAAAAAGTAGGACGGAGAACCTTCATCCATACGGAACAACCTACTACAATGATACTGAAGTTTTCCTGCATCCACACATAAAACAAACCAGGATGAAGTTAAAAGCAGATATCATTCATCGAAGAGATTTAATTAGTATGAACGAAGGTATATTACAACCCAAACTTCAAGTTCTTAAAACATGTGCTAATAATAAAGTTCTTACATTTTATAGAATATCTGTTAATACAAAATTCAATTATATATTTCTTTAGTCATCAAATTAATCACAATCTTGTTTGATACTACATTCATTCTTTTTGCAGCAGACAGTCGTTCTTGAGAATTAGTATTTCTACTTTAAGTTTTTAAATTTCGCAAATTATGATATGATCCATACCAAATTCCTTCCTTGATCGATACAGTGAAATACAATTTAAATAAATTGAACATTTGTTTAAATAATTGAATAATCGGAAAAATCCACCTTAAAATTTTTGTTTTAAAAATACTCATACTTTGTTTAATGCTATTTTTAATACTTTTCACTGGATAAAATAAATTCAGTTCAGCATTTAAACGTTTTGTCACATAATTCGTTCTACTAATGAGTTTTTCTGTGATGTATTGCAACGGGCGTAGGGGCGGGGGAGTTACTGCCTATCCGTGAATGTGATCCAAGTTATCCTGGCGACAAAATCAATATAGGGTCTCAAAGGAAGAAAATTCAATAAATATTTATCACAAAATTCAATAAATATGTAAAATAATGCGGATCTTAAGTACACGCTAATGTATTTAAGACATGTATATTCTTATCTTCTTATATTTTAATATGAACGGAAATGGATCATGTTCCCGCAAGGACGGTGCAAGCATAAGTTCAGGGATTTCGACGAATGGGTTATAAAATATCGAAGACCAATACGTCATCGAGAATCCGAGTACACTCAACTCACGAGGCTAAGATGATTGTTTTATGTTGAATCAATTCTATATGAAGAGTGACTATATTTATCCGAAAGTTGATGTCCAAAATCAATCGCTTATTATATCCTGGTCCAGGGCGATGGTCAATACGCAACCCAACCGGCGTCCGAAAATAGCCTCCAACTCTTGCGCCGTTGCTATGGCCACCCAGCCTCTTCTCTAGCAACGACGCGTTCGTCGCCCCGCCCATAGCTTCCTGCGTCACATCCACAAGCGACCATCCTTACTGAAAACGGCGATAACACAAACTTTGTCATCCTCATCATCCTTCATCTGCTAATCGAAGAAATATCATTCGCGAATATTTTACTTTGTGTTACGAAACCAATAAAACTTGCTAAGAAACGACGCCTGCACTCTCTCGTAGCGGCACTGTGGAACTCCATGAAAAATATCCTGACTCGACTGCGCTCTACATTTGTATTCCAGGAGACATTGCTGGTCAAGTGGCGTGCATTGATGAGAACCTAATGAAGACAGACAGACCTGTTTATCAAAGGAGCTAAGTAGAGTTGCTGGTTGCTTTTGAAGTGTACGTGCGTTTCGTTGCTGTTGATAAAGGTGCGTCATTAGTGTAAATTATTTATATTGCAAAAGTAAAATTTTTGTTTTATGAGTGATTTTCACGAAAAATCCGCACTGGTTGAAAAGTAGGTTGTGCTTGTCTCTACACACTTCACGTCACTCGATAAAGATTTTATTGTCTGGACGAGTGACTAGTGGGCTTGTGGATTGATATTACCTCTCAATTATTAAAAGACAAAAATATTTTCAAAATTTTAGAGAAATACGGATCTATACATATATATCTATCTATACATATGTATAAATTAAAGTATGTCTCAGTGGTTCAAGAAATAGAAATGTTAAATTGGCAGTTAATATATTTGTGGTGTTTGGTGATCTCCTAAGGAATCGAAGTCTATAATACGGTCTCACAAATACAAAATAATCCTCCAAAAATTTTAAAGAAAATAAGTGAATATAGTACCAAATGAAATGAATTTTTAAAAATGTCTTAAGATTTCTATATTTTGTTTAAGCTGTAAAGAAATGTTTTAATGTACCAGTGGTTATCTTTCAATTTTGGTGTAAGTATTCTCCGGCATCAACAGCATAAAGTTTGCTAACTTTGCACCAAAACAAAATGGCTGAATTCAGATTAGTATTTATACGAAATTGTATAAATGCTATTGCTGCATGTAACGACCGGCATTTATACTTCGTTGGATCACCTTGTTTGTTGCCCAATGATTTATGTAATTAGTATTACAAGATCTGTAAGTACATCAGCTTGCATGTTGAAACATTTCTTCCTTAGTATTTTGTTTAAGATTGCTGATTTATTTTTCTGTGTGGCTGAGATTCATTTGAAAGATACTCCACAAATATCCACATTTCAAACATTTTGAGGCACATATAGAAGATTTGTAATATTTCACTTAAGATTCTCTTTATTTAATCTGCTTTACATCATATGACTTAATTATTCTTACTCATACACTACATTTCACTATACAATAAATCCCTCCCACATTTCTAAATATTGGCATTTCTCCGCAAGTAACTTAAACCGACAGATATTGTATTTGGGAAATGGGAAATGAAGCTATTGAAGCTTATCTACATGGAGCGAGTTGGGTGGTAGGTCATTGTTAATAGGTGGGTCGGGTAGCAGGGTTTACTGACAACTTGGTCCACGTGGAGCGGTTAGTAGAAGTAGTTAATCATGTTACGTCGAATAAAAATGGGAGACGGGACCGGGATTCGAACCCGGGAGCTCAAGGTCCCGGGTTCGAACCCCGGTCCCGTCTCCCATTTTCATTCGACGTAACATGATTAATCTGTTACCTGGCGGTGAGGTTCACCGCAATCTAAGAGATTTCTATGTTTTAGAAGTAGTTAGTAATATTTAGAGTTATTGATACCAGGAGGAGCTGGATAGAGGAAGGAAGCTTTCAATAGTCACAGTTATTGGAGCTGGGACATTAATGTGAAAAGCTACAAATTTTCTGGCTCCATCGGGAATCGAAAACTACCACCTGCGCCACCGCTGGGGCTCACCGACAGATAAATATATACCAGTCATATATTCACAACCGTTTCTAAAAAGATATTGTAAAAAACGTAAGTACATAACTCTAATACCACCACTGCCTATTTTTTCTTTGCACAGATTTGTAAACATAGAAATTTGTGCTTGTGTTGTGAAATCCTCAAAACCTGAATAGTATTTTCTCATTATTATTCATTATATAGCATCATTCTTTGACAGTTTCCATTCCAGTAGTAGACCTTGAAATAATCCATAAATATAAAAAAGCAATTTTCCTGCATCCAAAGCGAATATAACTATTGGAATTAAATTGTTTTTCAGGTCTCACTGGCTACGCCAATACGTCTCGCGTTTCTAATGATGTTCATGTCTCAGTGACTCCTCTAAACCAAGTATGGTGAACGCTAAGAAATCCATTTCACTGTTCACGATAAACTGTGTGATAACAGTTGCGGACGGCGAACGGGTGGTGTGTTGGTTGACACCCCTGCAATCAATGCAGGAGTCTCGGGTTCCATACCTGGCTTATCGCCATTTTCACCTGACCGAAAATTATCACTTATCTTCTCCAAGTGTAGGGTACACGGAATAAATATGTACATATTATTATTATTACCATTATTTGCGCCTTAATATGTTATACTTGGCAAGTTCAATGTTTGGGTGGAAAGGAATGTAGCTAACATTTATTGAAACTCACCAAATGTTTAGTTTTAATCATTTCACAACGGATTAATACTTTTCTTCCCGACGACATCAAATCTGGCTATGTGTAACGAATCTACAAGACAAGAGCTCATAATATTTGTTACTTTAAAGGCATTGGAAAATGCTCTTAAAAGATAAAACATTTTAGTGGTTTACTACATTGATAAAAAGAAACATTCATTTTCGGGGGGTTCGATTCCCTTAACATCCCTCANAGACAGCCGCTAACTTCTGGAAAAGAGTGAAGATAGAAAGTGAAGAAAAACTTTGTGTGAAATTTGTTGATATTCTGTTGATATTTTGTTGGTATTCTGTTAACGCGAGGCCAACTATTTTATTCTTATTTTAGGGGGCGCAGAAATGAAAAATCCGCCACTGCCTTAGTACCCTTAATCGGAACTAATGGGACGGTCCCTTGCTGGTACGGAGAGTAAATTTGTTCATTTTTCTCCATGTGGTCATATGCAGTTTGTAACTGCTCTTTTACTATTGATTTATTATTAATATTATGAAGTGGCATAGAAATGAAGAAATGCCTTTGATACCACAACTACGTCACGATTCACAAACTATCTGCAAAATTCTCTCATATTTTACCGAATGTGTGCTCTCGATAATTTGATTCTCACGACTCTCGTAAAATATCCAGCCAAACCTCCATTTAAAAGCTTGCTGTGAGATTCTTTTATCAAAATACCTACTATTGTTCATTAATAGTAAAGTGTGATACTAAATCCAGTTGATTGAATTTCTCGATAGTAGCGTGCTTCATCCAAAATACTTATTCGGTCTCTCAAGACGATGAAATTGCGTCTTTCTCATTAATGGAAAACGAGATTTTCGGAAGAAATTTTGGCAATACAAATCTTTGAAAATATTTCAAGTAAATAGTCAAATTTTCCACAAATGTTTCCAGAATTCGGATTTTTCGGTATGTAAAATATATTTTTTAAATGTCTATATAGCCGCTCTAGAGTCCATTAAAATGTTTGAATATAAGTTAAGATTTAAATGTATATAAAACAGAGTCATTGTTACTGGAAATGTATCGTAACCTCTCACAATTCGCGTATGTGCAATGAATAGTTGTTGACTCGTAGATTCACTGTCTTTTGCATCCTTGCACCTCCTTTTTACTGCTCAAATGTGGGCCAATGATTGTGGTTTATCAAACATTTATTCATGTTGACTCATCTGACTTTAAGAAGAACTTCCATAGATTGTGTATTGTGAGATAACTGAGAGTTTGGCGTAACAAGAAAACTGAACTCATTACAAAAACTATTGGCAAAGGAAGATATTTCAATCAAACAATAAACACCAAAATATTACACTATCAACAAAAGGAATCCGTGAATATTTTGGGAAATAATGTAAGAAAAATCTACGATGAATTTTCAAAAATCTTTCAAAAGTCTAAACGGACTAACCTCGGAGAACACTTAAGCCAATTTTCGAAGATCCTGACCTATTGTCTCTATGCGACGGACACATACACGTAATCTGTCCTATGTATGTATCTAGATCACATTAAGAGCTATCCGTGTTTCTTAGCATTAGCTTTTATGAAAAGGTATAGCCATGTCGATCACAAAATCGAACGCACTCTACATCCTGACGCAGGAGTACAGTCAATATTCGTCCCAGTCTGCGTGCAAAAATAGCTTCAATCTCCACCGTTACCATGACCACCCTTGTCTCTCCTCCTGCAACGACACCGTCCGGAACTTCCCGCGCCACATCCCCAACAGACTATGAGGAACAATATAACTCATAACACAACATCCTAACGTGTCCGGCACCATTTCAATCCATTTATTAAAATAACGAAAAAAAATTTATGTGTTGCTTGCGAATGTGTTATGATTCGAAATTGATAAAACTTTCATAGAAACGCCGCTTGATCTCTCTCGTAGCGTCGATCGAAAGCTTCGTGTGGTTCCGTGGCACTTCGCCACACTTCGCGCAGGGTGGCGAGAGGGTAGTAGGAGACCACGCGGATATGGGGTTGATTAGGTGCCAGCCCCGCGCGCGCCGGTCAGACGTCTGCAGTCGAACACTCACTCGAATTGGTGTGTGAGTTAGTGCTGGAGTGTATTTAGCCGTTGTTGGTCAAGGTCAGTAATGCTAGAGCCAATTATGCATATTGCGAATGTAATAGTTTTTTAATTATGTTCGTGACAAAACCAAACCTGTAACGATGTTGAAACTCGATAAACGTCATCCTCGTCAATCTTTTTCTTCCATCTTATGTTACCGCCTGTAAACATAGGTTTCTTTTCCAAATGTTGAGCAGATGCAATGTATTGCAGGTCATTCTTGGAAATTCATTTTTATTTACATTTTTTTCGAAGATGTTAATAAATTATGGAATGACAAGCTGAGAATCAGAAGTTTTACTTGAGTAAATTTTGTGATTCATGCACAATTACTCTTCTGAATTTTCCACTGATATCTACTGGAAATGTTATTCACATGTATCCCCTACTAACGTGATGGCACACCCCTTCCTGTAAGATTTCACCCCCCACCCACCCACCCCACCACAGCTGTATGACTCTCCCTCCCCGGTTTCGCATTTTCTTCACGTACAAAGTCATTTCTTATTAGATATTTTTTTACAATATTTAAAAATATTTATGTATTTTAATTCAATTTCAAATGGGTTTGATAAAAAAATATTTATTTACTATATGTCGAGGCTTATGGCCTGTATGCCTTAACGAAACCCTAAAATGCGTCGTGAGCATAAGATACCCACATATTCACTGATGAAGTCTACAAAGAAACTTACTACGATTCTTCTGTTCCTCTACATAAAGGGCAATGCGAATTTTGATAGTCTTTTAGTTTCCTTAATTTCCACCTTTCAAATCAAAACCTAGCATAACTAGGTATATTACATAATGTTAATGATAGTTTCTCCTGACTCTCCGCCAATATATTTTGTTTTCTAATTCCTTAATTCTTTGCGTACTGAATTTAAAGTCATTCCTCGATGGCGTTTTGTCAATAGTTCTAATTTTTTGGCCCCACTCATCGTTACACGTTACCTCAAAGCATTCGGATATGTTAGTATTCGCTTCCTCATTTCTGACACCCAATATCTTATTACCCTTATCTTAATCGTCGTTTCTAACGGAAAAATACCGAATTTCTAGAGAACACCACAGTTGGCCATACTCCCAAGTACGACGAGCTACTTTTTAGATTTCTACTAAAAACGTAAAAGATTGAATTAACTTATGAATTTTGACATAATTTTAAAGGTTATTATGGTTGGAAATTCAGCATTCCGACTATTATATTTGTATTGTTATTTCAAATTGGTTCTGAAATATGAAAAGTTTTATTTCAGTGAGGGAGAACAGTATTTTATTTTCTTGATTGTCAGTATGCACATATCTGTAGTCATTTATTAAATTATAAAGGCATCGATAACTTTCAAACAACAGTGACTCTAGGATATCAAGAGTTCTCATAAATTATTTTGATCAAATTATTTAATGCTAGCTGAATACCCGCGGCATTGCTCGCATTAATTTCATGTTTTTGGTAGGTATAAATATTCTTTATTCATTTCCCATTGATATCAGTATACCGCCTGTATAGTGTTCAATTCTCAGCCATATTACACCACTAACGTAATATACATTACTATCACATCAAATTGGAGATTTTGGATAATTATCACTAAGGGATAACACGTATTATTCGTTTCTGGAAGTTTTCACATCATCATACACATATTGTAAAATACCCTCCTATATATTCTTTGAAATTCATAAATTACGTTATTACTAATATTTAAAAAGTCTCCGCAAACAGATAAGTGCCCTTTCACATTTGTATATTAGTGAGAATTAAAAGAAATGATTAAAAGATGAACATTCATTCTATAAAACAATAAACAAAATTAAAATTTTAATTATCAATAATTTTAGAAATGCGATTCAATGAATTAAACTTAATCCAAGGAAATAAACTCACCTTTTAAATAATATTACCCGAACTAAATAATGATGCAATAAATGTATCCTCATACACTGGTTCTTTAATTGCGTGGTTAAATTTAATGCAGTAAGAAATATGGGAAACGAATGGAGTTAACGGGTTCCCCAAAACTTTGCATATTAACAGCCAAAGCAGAGTCGCCACGCGTTTCCCAAAAAGGTTCGACCCTCCTTTTGTAAGGCGTAAGATGAATCAGATGCCAACTACCTCTTCTTCGCTGGTCTCGACATGTTAAACAATGACCTTCCTTTGCTGCGCAGTATTTTCTATGCAACGTTGTTCAGTAATTAATCATTATTTTGAAATTACTGTTAAATTATGAAAAAGGTTTAATAAATGAATTATTTATTACAATACAGCACTGGAAGACGACAAAAATATAGAGGACCACGCCAGAAATGATCTTCACTATAGACGTTTTTCTCACTCTATGTCGCAGACGGAGAAACGTATATGAGAAAGTATGTACAATGGTTTTGCACCACTAGTTTTGTTAAGTTAGGGTATTGTGTGATATGTCTTTTTATCACTTCAATAACAACATGGTAATATTACTAATCATTTTCCCCTGAACATCAACGGTGGATCGTAACAGAAAAATTCGATGATAGTTATATTCGATGGATACAGAGAATTTTACAGCTCACCGTTGTGCAAATTGGCGTTGATAAATTTATTAACGAAGTTGCGGAACTATTGCTGTATTAAAAAGTTTGACATTCAACCTGTACTTTTAAAAAATCAAAGTGAATTTTTACATTAAATGGAATGCAATACTATTCTCCGTGGGTACGAAGAAATGGAAAGTAACGTTTGTGTCGACTGGAAAATCGCTAATTGCGTTTGTTGCCTATGGTTTTGTGTCGAATAGTGTCGCGTGGCGGTGAGACAAATTCTACTATTGGACTTCCGATAGTAGCGTTGCTTACATAGTGTTGCGGGAATCATTGTTATGGATAATTGCTACGCAGCACTAGTAAAGGAGAAAAAGCTAAATTATTGTAAAAAAGGAATAGTCTTCAAAATAAGTCAATATTCTAACCATATGAATACTTAATCAGGCGTATGTAACTACACAACAAATTGCATAATGGGTTGATAGAGTTCCTTATCGGTTCACTGACCATTACAACCCGACGATTTTTAAAAAAGGTTGACAAACAAATTTATCGAGTCCCAGTTGGACTCCAACAATCATGCTATGCCTTACTTGCTATTTACGTTCACTCTGGTTACTTCAGTCAGTTAAAACATAAATAAATTCACTATTAAATTATTTGAATATTTAATTAAATTAGTTCAATAATTATTAGTTTATTAGTAACTATTAGTTTAAATTAATAGTTTAGGCTACCAAAGAGCACTAAGATTGCTGATTTTAATGAATATCGGGCATGGTCGCCGGTATTTCAGCAATATAAAACATGTAAATATTGAACAAATAAGCTTTTAATATAACATAAATCACATTACATAGAAATCTTACAATAAACGAATAATAAAGAAAAGCATGATTCAGTTCGTTTCATACATTTCTCAACTTTGATGTACCTCTCTTTGAGTTAAACCACTCGTTAATGCCATTGTTCAAATTATTTTAAAAACATAAGCTTAATAATGAAGTTAAACAAAAATTCACGTAAAAATTCAAAATCTTACTTCTGGGCGCACTATCAATTGTTTTATTGGTTAATACAAAATCTCACCTTTATGACATTCATTAAAACCCTCGTCGGAATGTTAATAGAGGAGACGAGTACAATGCCTTGAATCGGCGCTTATGCCAATAGGAGTCGATTTGGACCTCGCAGAATGTAGTGCGATCATTTTTCACTACTGGGTCCGATCACCACCAATCATAACCGACAGCTGTGGTGTATTGCAGATAATATACCGATAGTATCTCTGAAGTAGAGGTGGAAACTAGGGACAGGTAAAAATAATAAAAATACGACCGATATTGGTGTTGCACAAAAGTACATCATTTTTAAGGTGCAGAAGAGCAGAGTCACAAACTCAATGCCGCTTATGTCCACGATCACCCCTACGAGGAAATATACTTCCTTTGAGAAGAGGGAAAGAAACTAAAACTGAAAGAAAATGACTGGCGTTAGGGTTGAGATTAAAATTTTCGGGGCCGCTGAAATTAGTAGTGACATTCCCGAAGACGCCAAAGTCCACAATCAACCCGTGTGAACCCTAGAACCCGTACGTATGGGGAACGCGAGAAAAACTTATCGACCATGACAGATACCATATAGATGAGTCTATAATTTAAGGCGTCGCTGAGTTGACAGTGAAATCTCGATATTGTGTAAGTCTAAATTCAGCCCTCTTGGAAGAAAGACACCACTAGCGCCCCTTGGGGGCGGGATAAAAATAAGTTATTGATAAATATAATTGGAACCTAATTTTGAAATATAAAAAACTGAAAATATCCATAGCTTTAGGGTTGATGAGTTGCTTAAACTATTAATTCCGTCAAGTTCAATTTGAGATCACACAAGGGCACGGTATCCTTAGAGAAGAGGGTGGGAAGGGTGAGACGTAAAAGTAACGTAAAATGACCGATATTAGGGGTCGAGTCCATGGTTTTTGCATATTCTGAGATGAATAATCGGATTTCCAATGACATTATGTACCCTTCAGACTACACCACCCTAGAGGCGGGGGTTAGGAAAACACGAAAGCTTATCGAAAATATCAACTAAGAAAGGATTTTATTAAAATTCACCCCTAAGGGAGAAATTGGCGTTCTCTAAAAACTTTTTCTCAATTACATAAATGAAAGTAAGGAATTGATACACACTAATACTATCATACCTCTAACATTAATGAATAACATTTTTTCTGGATATCAACGGGAATGTGACGAAAAATAAAGTTTCAGGCGTATTTCAGCATTCACGTGAGCAAAGGCGCGGGGACTGCCCCGGGGGCAGCCCTTGTCATCGTGTGTAGAATGTTATTGTTGCCGATTCGTAAGAGGATATTGCGATCTTCCAAGTGTGATTCAATAAACCTACGGAGTTATTCAGTTATTCCTTTCTTGATCAATTCATGTAACAAAATTTTCCAACTGAAACTGTCAAATGCAACCGTAAAGTCTACAGATATCATTAATGCATATTTTGTAGTTCGCCCTCTAATCTGTTCTAGTAAATAGTTTATTGCTCCTTCTCTATTCTTATCCTTTATGAACCCATATTGTCTATGACTTAACATTACACTTAATACTTCCTGTGACCGTGTGCAACTACTTTGTCTAGTAAAAGGAATGTTTCTTCATTTCTTTTTTTAAAATTTCTTTCCAGTTTACCCCGTATTTAATTGATGTAAATACCTGAAATTGACACTCTCCTTTATCTATGTATATTAGGATTACTCTTTTCTTTCGTATCCTTGTTTGTTCTCGTTCGTTAATTCTCATATTTTTTTGCAATAGTATATGGCTGAGATAATCATGTAGTAAACATATCTGTTTAACATTGTTCTTTCATGATAGTCATCTCCACGCTTACTGCATCTTGGGGAATCGCTGCGTGTCAAACTGCTGTTGTCGTATTCTGTTCACCCATTCACCTCGTACAACCATAATACGTACCTACTCTTATCTTGTCTCGTTTTGGATATTACGATTTGGGCATGGTTGTTGTCTCTCATAAACCGCCTCCTTTCCATTTTTGCCCTTGCCCCTCGCTCAGGCAGTATCGTTTGGCCCTGCCTTGGTAATTAGTTATTTCTACCCCATGGCAAGTTACCACCCCTAACCACGTGAAGGTAGGTACTTGTCCACTATCTAGCGATCAGTTGACGAATTTCAAAGACTCTTTCCAAGTATATTGACCTTTGAAACACCTTATCTGTACGTAGAAGTCTTGAATAATCCTTCCACACGTAAATACCACACCTTTTCAATCATCAGTAGCATTCCGCCCGCTCTAGGTCGTACAACGTACAGTCAAATAAGATAGGACGTTTATCGTCCTCTCCATGTTTACATACATGTAACAACTTGCTCCTCCTCCAAGTTGTCATGGGGGTAATTTCTGTTGCCACCACCACGAGGAAAATCAAACCCAGAACAGTTTTAAACTAAAATCACAAAAAACATTTAATATATAAATGAAACATGTGCTGTTGCACATTTACATAAAAGAATATTACAGTAACCCATCATTTACTTGTGAGTTTTCTGAAACAGTGAGCAAGCAAGGAACGTTTTGAAAAGAATCAGGAACTCTAAAACTAAAACTGAAAGAAATATTTTAAAGTTACTCAGTAATATATTCTAGTGGAATATGTTCTATCTCCAGAATGTATCAAAATTAAAATTCAACTGTAACTCAGCGGAGTCTTAACTCCAACTTAATTGATCAAAATTATAACAAACTCAAGTCTAATGCAGACTTAGTTAAAGCAACCAAATGATACTGATATTCAAACCAGCATCCTGCAAGTTATCGCAAATTCATATCCAACCAACTGAAGTGATAAAAACATCAGAGTTTCTCTCAATACGATACTGATATACAAAGCAGTATCCTGCACGTTACCGCAGCAACTTAGAATTTACATCAAATCAACTGATGTGAGCGAAACATCAAAGTTTCCCTCATGTCGCCCTGAACTTTACTATTTGGCATATGCCATGAGCTTCACCACTCGACAATCTGTGCTCTGGAGGCAGCCTTCGCCCCGCTATATATACGCAGGTGACCACGTGACGGTGCCTACCAGCATCGCATGAGCAGACGACACAGTTGAATTTGTGGCAACACCGGACACCTTTTATCTTTGGCTCAAAAATAACCTACTGCAGCTCCGGAGACAGAAGCATCACTTTCTCTTTTAAAAATAGATCAGTCTCACAAACAAAATGAAGGACACAGGTGTCGAAATAGCACTACGTTACAATGCACATTCTGTCGTTTGTCTTAACCCTCTTCGACACCAATACACATTAGTATCTCCATGTCCGGTTATTGTTTCTATGAATATTTCCCCAGGAGAAAACTGTTCTTAGACTGTTCAGGAAATTTTACCTGTGGAATAAACTGATACCACTGTCTTCCTTCCTGAGCAGCATCCCATCTTTGCCACCGTTTCCACATTGCATTCGTGATTGCATTTCTCCACCCCCCCCATCCGCAATACTCATAGATACCCCATCTAACGTAATCGATTGTCCCCTTCTGACATTATATCGCAATATATGCTCTTCTATAAGTAACACTATAAGCAACAGCCCTAATATTACCAACATTGATTTAGTCGCCACACTTTTGAAACCTCTGTACCAATGTACAACACAGATCCGCTGTACATTAGTAATTTTCCTGTTCATGTGGCTTAACTTGACGCGGTGTCCCCAAATTATACTGCCATAAGTCAGCATAGGCTCAAGTGCCCCTTATATAGCTGTATCAATTGTTTTCTGGGCATATGCTCATTAGTCATGCCTACTTTCTGGAGTCCGTACACTAGGTGTATAATTTTCGTACGTAAGTACGTGACATGTTCAATAAATCGGAGGTTTTCATTCATAACAACCCCTAAATATTTTGCCTTATCTTCAATTGTTAGTCGCCAGTCACCAATCTGCACTATTGGAAATCGTTTGTCTTTCATATTACGCATACCAAGCATTAATCCTATCGTTTTTCCGTCGATACTTGCAAGTATACCTCTGCGCTTTACATCATTATCTTTGTCAGAACTCCTGCTCCCTTTTGTTCGATAGCATTCGTACTATCCTGAACGACAAAGACTAAATTGTCAGCATACGCTGTATAGGAAATATTGTCCGCTTCCAATTAATTCAACACTACATTGATAAGTACATCCCGTAGGAGTGTCCCCAAATGACTGCCCTGTGGGCACCCTTTTAATAATTTACGACACATTCTTTCGGTCCCTAATTCGAGCATAACATAGCGGTCTCTCAAGTAGTCCTTAACCAAAGTAAGTAGGTGATCCGGAACGCCTTTCTTTCGCAACTCTTCTAGATGTATTACCGAATTCACATTGTCAAATGCTCCTTTGTAATCGACAAAAATTAATAATTTATATTTACTTCCACTCCTTTCTATATTATTGATTAGGTGTAATAACGCATCCCCTGTCCCTCGTCATTTTATGAAGTCAAATTGATTCGAACGCAATGTTTCTTCCACTAACCATTCGTAGTTCTTGTACTATGATCTTGTCAAATAATTTGCCTATTACAGGTAGTAAGGTTATCAGATGAGTAAAGTTACGGATCTGTTCCCTGGTTTTTTAAACAGCCGTAAGGTTCCTATCTTTCATGGTCTTGGAAAGTATCCGCAGCCCTTACACATATTGAAAATATTCGTTATTTCTTCGACATATCTTGGACATTAATTCGTCACCATTTCTGGAGTTATCATGTCGAACCCAGAGCTCCTGACCACTCGTAATTGTTTAATCTTATCTTGCACAGCCGTTATCCTAATTTTCTCGTCTTCTCCTAGTGCACGATAATCAATTCCATGTTAGCCATGAGCTTGTCTCACCACAAGAAGCATTCCATCCACCAAATTACGGCCTATTTTTAACCAATCCGCTGTATATCCCCCACTTGCCATATTAATTTAATTTGCAATTTGTCGCGACTCATTACGTAAGGCAATCCCCACACATTCCTTCCGATGCTTTCTTCCACAAATCGCGCCCAGAAGTCTTTTGTCTTATTCCTGATCAATTTTCTATATTCCTTCAAGTGTCCCATGTATATTAACCGTGCCTCATCCCGCGCAGCTGATCACTTGGGTTTCCTTTGATGTCTCCTTTTATTCCATACCGCTTTCTTAGCTAGAATTGGGACCACCAAGATTTCCCTTTCCGGTATCCGTCAGGTAGCCGTGCACAATAGGGTGTCACGAAGCCCAGAATGTTCCTTTGCATATTATATACCTGATCATCAATGTTGGTACTCGTTGGATCACTACTATATTGCCCCTTGCTAGGAAGTACCTTCTTACGTAGTTCTCAGTTGACTTTCCTGTAGATATGTTGTATGAGAACATCTCTGTGCTCCTCTTCTATTGTAAAGTGAATCGTACAATGATCACTCGTTATTGCCTAATCTATGTACCAACATGTAGCTGTTGTCTTCGTCGTACGTCCTTGCAAGGTCAAGTCTATTATCGATTTTCCGTTTTCGGTGTCAATTGTAGGTAAACCTCCAATATTTACCACGCTCAAGTCGCACGTGGGTATTATGTTTTCAATATTTGTTACCCTTTTGTTGGTTAACCTATCGCCCCATAAAGTTGATCTTCCATTCAGGTCCTCCTAGGCATATCTCCTTGTTTGTATGGCGATCCAGGATGCACTGTATCTTATTCAACATTGTGTTGGTTATGCTGTCATACTTTATGTATACATTGATGATCATCACCGATATGTCTTTCGCTATTGTGACTACCTGTGTAAATTGGGATGTATATTCCCTGTGATCGATTACCGCTATTTCCGTGTTGGGTATCACTATTGCCGAATCCCCTCCAATTTTGTATATAACCCTCTGGTTTTTCGGTATATGTATTATTCTGCCATATCGTGTGTATGGCTCCTGCAAGAGGCATATATCCACCTTATGAAACTGAATGTAGTTTTGTAGTTCTGCCATCACTACATATCCCTTTTGTAAATTCTGTGGTATCACTTAAATAGTCATTATCAATTGCTGTTGTCATTATTTCTCTTACCCGTCTGTACCCTCCGCAATTTACGCTTCTATGTGAATGTGTGGCATCCCATCCCCTCCTAACACAGTTGGCACATTTCTCGGCATTCTATTTCTTCTCACACTGATTGTAACATGTCCCTTTTCCGCGCAGTGCTCGCATGTCACTTTGTCACGGCAGTTCTTCGCTAAATGCCCGAAACAAATACATTTATAGCATTTCACAGGTACAACGTACGTAGAACGATTGTAATACATATTCGTATCCGTTTATCTTCCTTCATTCTTTGATATACCGGTTTGTTCAGCTCTAAAACCCAATGCTTATACTGCCACTCCTTTCGGCCTATTATCCGTATTATATTCATATCTTCCTCCGATGCTAACGACATACGTTTCCGGATTTCCTCTACAAAGTCTAGCAGATTTTGAGGGCTATGTACTAAAAACCTGTAGACCTCGAGATCTTCAAATATTCAGAGAAAATCAACCAGAAATAGCCGGCTGAACTATCTGATGACGAACAAATGCATACAACAACGGACGCTCTTTGGACAATGGAATGTGAGAACTCTATTTCAGAAGGGAAGATAAGTACAGGTGGTTAGAAAGATGAAAGAATAGATGTTATAGGATTAAATGAAGTAAGATTGAATGAATGTGTTCATATCAAGTTAGGAGATGGGTATAGTTTTCTCTTCTCTGGAATGCCTAATGCAGACGATGATCACGTTGCAGGTGTCGGTATCGTCATAAGCATAAGATTTTCTGAAGTGATGATGGAATGGAAACCTATCTCTGAGCGGATTATAGTACCCCTATTTAACACTTNGCAGGTGTCGGTATCGTCATAAGCATAAGATTTTCTGAAGTGATGATGGAATGGAAACCTATCTCTGAGCGGATTATAGTACCCCTATTTAACACTTAATACAGAAGAATATCAGTAATTTAATATTACTGAAAATGTTAAGATGGAGGATAAGATGAAATTTTACAGTATGTTGGATAGAACATGTAGGAGTATACGAGAAGCTGACATCACTGTGTTAATGGGAGATTTTAATGCCAGCGTAGGAACACAACATGATGATTTGGAATATGTTATGGGACAGCATGCACTAGGAGAAAGAAATGAAAATGGTAAAAAGCTTATAGAAAACTATTTGGTATATGCATATCGATATGAATCAACAACTCTGAATATTCAATTTGCAATTCGTCACTTGGCACTAAAAGAATTCCAGTTGTGCTTCTTACTATATTGAAAAGGCAAAAAAGGGCCACTAGTATCATTCTTCCTGCAGATAACCATGCCCTAAAATCAGTAAAAACAGTTCATAGCACACGAATAACATATTTTTTCTTGCGCCTTCTAGCCAGGGATCTGCACTGCGCGGTAGTCATCTTAACTGAGGGAGGCGGCGCAATCGGTGGCATCAGCGGAATCGGCAAGATTTAAAGTGAGTGTAAATTTGAAGAGATTATTTCAAGAATTGGTGAGAATATTAATTTTTAAAGTAAAGTAAACATATATATAATGAATGAAATTTAACTTAAAATAAATATTTAAAGGTATTTTAAATATATAATATATAATGTGAATATAGGTGGCTATTATTTCCACATAGGGATCATCATAAGATAACGTGGGACTCGCCTGATGGAAAAAACAGTTAGTCAGATAGACCACATTTGTATTAGCTCCAAGTTTAGCAAATGTTCGTTAGATGTACGCAACAAAAGGAGTGCTGATGTGGGATCGGACTACCATTTATTATGCGCCTCCTTCTGTGTACAAGTAATGAAAACGAAAGGAGGAGAAAAAAACCAAGAAAATTCAGGATGCAGTATTTATCCAAACCAGAGATAAAGAGAGAATTTATAACAAGTTTGATAATCAAAAAGGCGGAATACGAACGGAACTGCGTGATGGAGAGTAAAGAACAAAATCAGAATATAGATAGCAAACGGAGGCAAATAAAAGACACATTTCACGAGGTTAGCAAAAAAGTATTGGGATATCATAAGAAGGAACAAAAAGATTGGATTTCAGAATATAATAGGACCTGATAGAAAACAGAAAACTGATTAAGAAGAAGAAAAATTCTAATGATAGTTCAGAGAATACTGCAAATTTAACATATTTGTATAACTCCTTTCATAGGGAGATAAAAAATGTTGTGGAAGAGATCATAGAAGTTATATGAAAGATATGACAAGAACAGAAACAGCAGCTAATATAGGGAATCTAAAAGAACTATTTGACATAGCTAGAAAGCTGAGAGGAGGCCCAAGAAACCAGAATCAGCCAGTGAAGGTTTAGGCGGGAAAAGGAATATTCTCAACAGAAGGTCAGCTGTGGAGGTGGAGAGAATTCTTTATGGAAATGCTAAACCGAAGTAACACCCAAACAACTGAGGATAGGAGAGAAGGCAGGTAATTTTCAATCTCTGAACATAGATGTATCCAATAAGAGGGGGATTAAAAGTGCCATAAAAGAACTGAAGAAATGAAAGGAAGCAGAGAAAGATGGGATCCCTGCAGAAATATTGAAGGTAGACATTCCCTCTAAAGTGGATATGTTATGTCCATTATTCAAGATATATGGAGAAAGGAGAGATTACCTGATGAATGATTGGAGGGTATAACCATTAATATCCCTAGAAGGGGAAATTTAAGTATATGCAATAATTGGAGAGGAATCAATCTACTTTGTGTTTGCAGTAAGATCTTTAGTAGAATAATACTCCATCGCATATCAGCAGCTGTAGATAAGAATATTTGCAAAGAACAAGCTGGATTTAGAGCCAATAGATGGTGTATAGATCAGATATGCTCACTGAGAATTATTGTTGAATAGTCCCTGGAATGGAGGTCTCCACTTTACGTCTTGTTTATAGATTGTGAAAAGGCATTTGACTCCGTTAAACGAGAGGGAATCTGGAGAATATTAGAGACGAGAGGAGTGCCAATTAAAACCATTAACCTCATAAAAGCGTGCTATCTACATTTTCGATGTCAAGTTCTTCACAACAGTGCCCTATCTGAACCATTTGAGACAGTGTCTGGAGTAAGACAGGGATATTTGTTATCTCCTCTTCTTTTCATTCTGGTAATGGATGAGGTCATGAGAAACATCATCCACGATAGAAGAAGAGGAAAAGTGAGGAAATTAAATGATAGACTAGAGAACAGACTACACTGATGATATATGCCTTCTTTCATACTCTTGGGAACATATGCAAGAGTAAGCTGTAGCCCTAGAGATCGATTCCGCAAAATACAATTTGAAGATAAGTACGAGAAAAACAAAAGAGCTGCGGGTCCAAGCTAGAAACCAAACGCCTGTATATCATTGTTAGGTGAAACAATAGAAAGTGTTGAATTTTTTACGTATCTTGGTAGCTGTATCTCCAAAGATGGAGACGATTGCGCAAGAGTTCAAAAAGTCAGAAGTGCCTTTTTCAAGCTGAGAATGTCTGACAAGCTACAAAAATTAGCATTAACACAAAAATCAAAATTGTTAATGCATGTATTATGGTTGTGAAACGTGGATTGTCTCGGTGGAAATCAAAAAGAAATTGTAGATATTCATTAATAGATGCTTAAGGTACATACTGAAAATCTGGTGACCCAACACGATCAGCAATGAAGAACTGTGGAGAAAAACAAAACAAATGGATGTGAACACCGAAATCAAAAAAAGGAAATTCAACTGGATTGGACGTCTTCTGAGAAAAGGACCGGATGAAATCTCCCTCAATGCTTTGGAATGGAACACGCAAGGATCAAAACCACGTGGAAGACCACGCAACACATGGAGGTCAGTTGAAAAAGAATATGGGAAAACTATTAAATTACGGAAAGTTAATGCAAGCAACAGAGTTCGCTGGAACATAATTGTTGATTCCCTATGTTCCTCTTAATAATAATAATACGTTCCATTATACCTATTATTATTATTATTATTATTATTATTGTTGTTGTTCAAGTTCTTATTTCAGCATAACGTGTATTTCCAATACTATTTTGAAGTGGAGATCAGACTTTGAAATTGGTTTCCAGTTTTTATAAAGAAATAACTGGTATTTCATACGTATTCTCTCTATTTAATTTTCTAAAATTTCATCACTATCAGTAGATTGCTTGGACAAGGATTCCATTTTTCTAACAATAGCACTATTGTCCTAATTCATAGGTTCTACGGAGGGGATTGATACATCGAAGTGACTATGATATTCATCTGTCGTGGTCGGCAACTAATGCAATGTGGTTTGAGCTTGACCCGTTATTTGAAAAATGACGTATTTTTATTGCATGTAACATTTACCACAGTATTTCCACTCACACCAAAATATCACTTTCCCGGTCTTTCTCCTTTAAAAAGCATTTCGTATGGTGGCTTAGCCACAAGAATTTCGCAGAACTTTAAGATCGTTTCACATTTATTGAAGTATGCAGCCGTAGTACATGAGCTGCTACTATTAGTTAAAATAGGAAATATTGGTGGGCAAAGGACTGGAACATTTACTGAATTTTTCTGGATTGACTGCAAAGTAAGGAGAGTCGGATTTTAAAAGAATGCATTTGTCATGCTCTGTTATTTCTAACTATTAAGCATCTTGTATACGACGATTTATTTATATTTTTAATAGTTAATTACAATAATTAATCAATGAGATTTTAAAAACAATAATTTTAAAAACAATAAGTATTTTTCTTTGAACATAAAGTTTCATGATTTTTGAAACCTATATTTACACGAACAACTTTTATAAATGGAGAGATTTATTAGAACATATTCATTAATACGCCTTTAAAAATTAAATAGGTATTCTAAAACATTTCTAAAGAGTTCTTAATGGTTTATACCACAGTTATCATAAGAAGAAGAAATATTTTTTAAACTCAACAACTTCCTAGTTTTTTCTTCATAGATCTTATTTTCAATTTCATTGTATTCATTACTTGGCAATTCTCCTTGACCGAGGTGATCAAGTTTGTCATAATTTGTTTTTTAAATTAGGTCCATGCTTCCTCTCAGCTTGAACAGTAGTCGTGAATAAAGTGATTTTTATGTGGGAAATAGCAACTGATTTCAAACATTTTTTAAAAATATTTTTCTTTGAATTTAAAATCTCTTTCCGAATCAGATTCTACAAAATGTTCCGAACATACGCGAGTATATTCAATACAAAATTTATCAGCACGTTTAAACGCTTGTACCCAAGTTCTTTTTGTAGTTTAATATCCTTGGGGAAACTATGCAAATGAGATGTCTTAATTTGTTCGTGGTTTGAACATCGGGCGATTGCGCAACGCGGTCTATTAAAACACGAAGAAAACTGAATACACTACCACTGAACACAACTAAACTGGATACTATGACACAACTTGACTCGGTACGAAGCTACTCTGAAATAATCCAAAAAACCTATGTACAGAGACAGAAATCCTGTGGAACATAGTCATGCGAATCAGCCACAATGTGCATGTTCAGTTGCACTTGTGACGTCATCGGCGCTACTGTCTACTGCGCACCTTCTTCGTGATACCTACAGTATTGTTCCAATAACCGGACTCAAGCGCTTACCTCTCGAGAATAGCACCTGTTTTTTTGCTCAGATACTTAAGTATTAATAGACCCAGCGATCTTATGTACAAGTTGTCCGAAGGGCAAAACGAAGCTTGGGGTCTCAGTCTCTCCCGCACAACGATTTGGGTGGGGGAACTCGATTCGCCTTTCTGACTGATGTCTACTGCGCACAAGCTATTGCGCACAATACCTTCCCTCCTCCAAGTGTGTATGCGAGTGAGAGGGTGACTCCACTCTATCTTCTGTCTCATATTATCACAGGCAGCCCACAGTAGAGATCGCTGTGTCCATTTACATGTAAGTCTATGGTTTTACAGACGCAGTATTTCAGCTTCTTCATATTGTTAGTGTCGTGGCATAATTCAAATTAAGCGCTACTTCTCTTCTGGACATATAACAAGTGCCGAAACGCATGCAAAATAAACAATGTTTCTGTTTCTTATATTTTATTGTAATAAAAAAGTTATTACAATCAAAAATCAGTTTTTACATTTTTCTCGTAACAAATTACCAAATTTTCACTGATTTAAATTCAACTAATTATTAAAAATTTAATTAATTTCCATCATAATTTTCTTCTAAAAAATAATGGATATCTATCTCAGTATCCATGCAAAATATATCTCTACAATGAAGCTTTCTGAAGATTCCTATTACATCACTGGTTCTGTGATAATAAGAAATTCATCGATTTTCTTAACGAAACTCAAACGCCTTTCAGCGTTGAACTGTATTCACAAATTTTGCCATTTGATGTTCACGTCGTATACATCTGTTTAAGGATTAAAGGTATTTCTGACGTATTTTTCACTCTGAAAAACAAATAAATTTCATCTGTGGTCGAATTGACCACGAACGTGTTAGTTTATGATTGTGATTATTAAACTGTGTATCATTGAAAATTGAAGAAGTTTTTACGAGAAAATTATAAATATGTTGTCATTATTCCACTCAAAGGAGAGGACAAACAAGAATTAAAGTAATGAGTGTATATTAATAATATAAAAGGGTTAATTGTCAATAAATAATTGCTGATAAATCACAGTCGATAGTTCAAAAATTACAGCTTCTGAAGAAAGTTGACGTCTTTAGTGATATTCAGAACAGTATACTAAAAAGGCATACTGATTGGGAAGGATTCACGAACACTGAACAGACAAAACCTCTTACGAACTCGATGAACATAACTTGGCGAATACGTCTCTCCATGTGCGTCTGTGGCGCGCTGCATTCACTGGCAATCGCTGTGCGTGTCACCCACTGACGGAGATGACGTTTCACGAGCACTGCCATAGCTTTCGTGACTTATAACATATGCCGTGTAACCAGTAGACAGTGCGCTGACAGCCGATTTCTTCAAAAAGAGAAATACTTCCCGCATATTCCTACCTTCCTTAATTTTTACAATTCAAGTTATATAGTTACTCAAATCCAGTTGATTTTTTTATCGCTATTCCAACGTGCCCAAATGTCAATATTGATTTCTTTACTTTATTTCTGCTGTTATCTTCATTCTTGAAGAGAAACTAAATTTACTCAGAAATTAATTTAAACTTGAGAGTAAGCATTCAAAGATATTTATCAATAATAAATAAGTTAATAAATATATTGTCAAAAAGCAGTTACGAACTGCGAATAACCACGTGGAGGACAATAAATTAATTTACTCTCCGGAAGCCAGCAAGGGATCATCCCATCATTTCTGATCAAAGGTCTTAAGACAGAGGTACTACACGCAAGGATCGGCAAGCTGGAACCTTGTTTTCTCGTCGATAAACGAACAAGGTGAATCCAGCAGTCATATTATATTTCGGGTTCAAATTCAAAAGAGTATGTACAAAGAAGGACGGCTTCTTGAAATTCTTATCTAATAGGAATGAAGGCTGAAAAAAATTAGCCTACATAAATTGTATTATACACAAAAAAAATTAATCTAAAAGCAAGTAATCGAGATAGAATGCACCTTAGTCCCTACTCTAAATGTTCACAAGATCCACGGATCCTACTGCAGTATTTGTTTTAATTTAATTTGTGTGATTATTGCTCAAGATTTTCCCAGGTATACAGAGAATACTTAGGGTTTCCTCTCAATTTTATGAACATTTCTTACTCCAGGCTTATTTATTTATTTATTTATTGACTTACGGCGAAGTTCAAGCCGTGAGACCTGCTCTTCCACCTAATCGTGACTTAAGAGAATTTCGAGGAAGAGATGTTTGGTTGCTAGGGTACTTAAAGGTTCCGAACTGACATTTGTCTTGGGTAGGTGAAGGAAACTGTTACAAACAAAAGTGTTTGTAAAGTATTATTGTTATTAACTATTTTATTGTTAATAACTATTTATATTTGTTTATAACCATGCTTATTTATTTATATTTATTTAGTGTTTGTATATATTAATGTTTCAAAATGACCGCCAATCGAGCGGTAAATTGTATCGATTGTACTAGTCGATGTATTAAACTCATGTATTCAAATCGATATATCGATACTACCATTGTATTATGTAAACTCTGTGACAGAAACTTCGAGAACGAACCTTTCTGGAAGTTCTATGAATCACTATGTAAGCCCTTTGAATATTGTTTATGAACGTGTTCAATATAGGCAGTCTGTGCGCAGCCTATATAAACGGCTGTTCGCAGCTACTCAATACGCATTCAGTCTGCCTCCGTCAGAGGCAGTTCGTCGTCGTCGTTTTTCGTCGTGACTCCCGATCGTAGGGATGAGTGTCGTCGATCATACCAGTGTTGTGTTAATACACGAACAAGTGTTAAAAGATTTTTTGGGACATGATCACCGTAACACGGGATCATTCCAGTGTTGTGTTAATTTATTGTATAATGCACAACATGCATAGTTTACGAGCACAAATGCTCTAATAACATTGTGAGTTTCAGCAGCTCGGTCTACTAAGCAACCACTGCTGTTAAACTTGAGTTGCCAGCCAGAAGCCGTTGGGAACTAACAAGCAGACCCCAGCCGTGAGCAGCTGGAGTCGGACTCTACAAATCAAGATCTACGCCGCTTATCAGGCCACAAGACTGCCGCAGCGACGAGGTCAACAAGAAACGAAAGAAGATTTCTAAGTATTATCTCGTATGCACGGGAACCTTTGTGCGAGTACCCTGAGTTTCGCATGATTGTAAATTAACTCTTTATCCCCTCTTATGAAGAGGGTACCGATTCTCTTTATCCCCTCTTATGAAGAGGGTACTGATTCAAATCCTGCACTTTTGGTTATTTTATAACCGCTTGAGTATTAGCAGGTATTCTTTGATGTCAATTCGTTGATGTTTTGGGGGGCAGTTTCACGAAAACTCGTGAACCGGCGGGGCTTTTTTTATGTGTAGACTTTCCAGTCACACTTCACCTTTTGTATTAACATTTAGTAATTCTGCTTAAATCTAAAAACGGAACGGGAGCTTCATTGGAAGTACTTCTATTCCGTATGTATTTATAACTCTGTTGAATTGTATGTCACAGAGCATTATCTGCTCACAACAGATAATTTCACCTTTGCTGTATCATATTATTGTGTAATTCAGTATCACTAGATTGTAAGAAATATGTGTATTTATATTCAATAAATGTGAATGTTATTTGAATCAAAGCGATTCCATAAAAAGAATCTTAATAATCTTTTAACCTCAGCAGCTAGTTGCAATATACTAGCAACCCCCTATATATATTTTTTGTTGTATGAACGTCTGGTTATTCGTTCATAACAGAAACCCTAACTGAAAACCTCAACTAGTTCGGCCAAGTAGGGTTTGAATCCACGCTCTACCGCTGAGCTGGAGGCGAAGACTACCACCGCTGGCTCCGTCAAATGCAATACCTGTCTGTTTCTAATCCACTCCGTGTTTGTCCGATCACTAAAACACGACAGCGCGATCGATGAAGTAAAAATAACCACACGTAAAGCCGTATAATATATTTCCATTTGTTGTGGTTCCGTTGTACATATTTAAGTGTATCACAGGCATATCGTTTTCCCGTGAACATGTCAATCAAAATTCGCTCACGTTCCCTCCGTGGTTCCATAAAGGCACTTATAGAGCGCGCAGGGAAACTGCGATGAAACACTCCCTTGTACAGACTCTCCATCAAAATACCTGACGAATATATCCATTACATGCATCACATCCATTACATTTCAAAGAGTATGTCATGGCTCATGGAAATATCAATACCATCTGAAGTTTATCTAAACATGTGACGCGTGATTCAAATCCTATCTTTTACATCTGGCTTCCAAAGATAAACCAAAATAGTAATAAGACGTAATATTAACTATTACTAAAATTTAATAATTTTTTCTGTATTTCAGAATAAAAATGGAGGGCAATTCCGAGGCCTCAAATAACAACGCAGAAGATAGTCGTAGTGAGAATACCCATCAACAACATACAAATAGTACAAATAATGGTTCAACACGTGGTCACCCTGCAAATAGTTCAGATAATGCTTCTAATGCCAACAACACGCGTCGACGCACCTCTAATGAGGGATACTCTATCGTATATACCAAATTGGATAACAGGTCGAATGAAACCATTGTTTTACTAAGAGAAATATTACCAGAAGATTCGTCAGGTGAAGGTGCACAAAGGGCAATTAGTGAAATACATCAGCAAGCTTCAGACATGAGCCGTACCAATAGTCATACGCATGGAGATTATCGTCATGACTTCACATTTGGTGCCTCCAGACCAAATAACCCTTGTCTGCTACACTCCAGATCTCTGCCCGATCCCATTGTCATTCCTCCTGACTTCATTGCAGATAGTACATCTGGTGCTCACCAACCAGGATCAAATCTTCGTCCGCCACATTCCAGATCCTTGTCCGCTGACATTCCCATTCCAGCTGACTACACTCCAGCTTGTACATCCGGAGCCCATCAACCCGATACACATCCAGGGCCAGTACATTCTAGATCCTTGCTCGCTAACTGCCTCCTTCCATCTGACTGCATTCGAGCCCGTTCAGTCCACCAACCATCTAACCCAAATCATGAACATTCTCCCTCTATCCAATCCAATAGCATTAATGAGAATACCCATCATCAACATACAAATAGTACAAATAATGGTTCATCCAGTGGTCATCTTGCAAATAGTTCAAATAATGAGTCAACAAGTGGCCATCCTGGAAATATTTCAAATAATGCTTCTCACGCCAACAACACGCATCGACGCACCTCTAATGTGAGATACACTATCTCATATACCAAATTGGATTATATATCGCATGAAACCATTGTTTTACGAAGAGAATTATCACCAGAAGATTTGTCAGATGAAGGTGCACAAAGAGTTATTAGTGATATATATCAGGAAGGTTCAGAAATGAGTCGTACAAATAGTCATACGCATAGAGATTATCGTCATGACATCACATCTGGTGCCTCCCGACCAAATAACAATCGTCCGCTTCTCTCCAGATCTCTGCCAGTTCCAATTGTCATCCCTCCTGACTTCTTTGTAACTAATACATCTGGTGCCCACCGACCAGCTGCAAATCTTTCTCCGCAACATTCCAGATCCTTATCCGCTAGCATTCCCATTTCAGCTGAATACATTCCAGCTCATTCAGTTCACCAACCATCTAACCCAAGTCATGAAATCTCTCCCCATATCCAATACATTTCCCCTCTCCAGTCCACTGTCCCTGTCCAATTATCCAGTTCCGCTTCCCAGACACCTTCTTCCTCTGCTTCACCCTTAACGTCCTCCAGTCAACCAGTAACATTCCGTGACTCACCAACTTACCATGGTCCGTCTTCTAGTGACCCCTCTTATCGTTTAGTTTTCTCTTCTTCAGGAAAAACTCCAAGACCACAGTCATATTTTAAATCAAAACTAAAAAAAGTAATAAAATACATTCCTCCAACAATACCTTGTGAATTTTGTTTAAGGGATATTTTCCTCGATGCAAGTGCTATGTGCCTTCCATGTGGTCATCTTTTCTGTGAAGAATGTGTTTTGAGTTTGAAGAAAGTTTTTCCTGTATGTTCTGCATGCTTGAAAGAGTTTGATCCATCACTGGTTATAAAAATGTATTTGTCTTAGATGAGAGTGTTACTTTTACTTCCCTTGAGTTAAGAATTTACATTTACACCATTTCATATTTTGATTCAAATAAAAAAGAATTGTTCTTGAAAAAATTGTTGTCTAAAAATATTAATTATTAATTGGTCAATCTAAAAATTAAATATATTGATCATTCCTGAGCTGCAAAGAAAAAATTGCGAAGTGTATGATGTGTTTTATGTAATGTACATTATATTGTTCTTATTATTTCTATAAATTATCTGTAAATTTTGAAATCAAAGGGGAAAGTCTAATTAATCTAAAAATAAGATTGGTCAAGGTGGGAAAACATGCTCATTTTTCTCTTTTTTCAGACGTTATTGTACAAGTTATAGGGCAAGACGGGGTTAAAAGAGAAAAGGTCCGTTACGCTCCGAAGTCCGTCAGAAAAGTGGATTCTCGAGCGCCAGCGGGACTATGCGTGTTCACGGTGAAAACAATACACGAAAGTAATAGATCCATATTATTATTTTTGAGACTCACTGTTCCGTTTGTAGTATTACGAAGCTTAATTTGTTATTATATGTGGTTAGTAATGTTGTCATTATATGTGATTAGTAATGTTGTTTCACGTAGGGTCATTGTTCTTCCTGCGTACAGTTTTGTATTCCTAAATAAATTAAAGCTTAAAGAAACTTCCATTGGGGTTAAAAGGATCAACGACGACGGGACAAACAAGATCGTTAGGGAGCAGTTGTTAGGGATCGTTGTTAGGGCCGAGCAAAGGATCTTGTAACGCCATTCGTTGCAATATATGTGTGCTATTGTATTGAGTATAGCCACGATACAGATTAGTTTTGTTATTCATCTTTGAAACTTTCATTTATATTAAGTTTCTAATGTTATTCATGTATTTTTGCCATAAAAAAGTAACCTTAATTTGTTATTAAGTCTAGAATTCTGAGTCTTATTTCTAAGTTACAAATATAGTTAAAAGATTTGAAGGGTTTAGTGATAAAAGTGAAAATAAAAATATAATGAAATTGAATATCTGAAATGCTGTCGCATCGTATTAAGCTTAGTCGCAATTACGATTACATTAACATTAAACAATTTCGTAAGACTGTTAGGTACCAGACTATAAGAACTAGCAAGGTTAGAATAAGAATAAGCAAGAGTACTTTTTATACTAAAGGAAGCATTTAAAAATTAGTTAAAATACCCAAGCTAAGCACTTCAGATTATCAACTAACTTACCTGATTATTCGGCTGATTAGTTTTTAACAATAAATACTTTAATTATTCCTAATAATTATCTAACTTCATGCTGTAATTTGTTAGAAAACAAATTTTGATTGTTGAATATGACATGCCTAATAAAACTTTCTTTTTGAACAAAATCATGTTTTAATATGATTCTATAAAATGAGAGCGCGGGATCCTGCGGGATCCCGCGGGATCGATCAATCCCGCTCATCGATCCCGCGGAATTGAAGGAGCTGCGGGATTGCAATCTCTTGTACCACTGTTGGTGGACAATTCGTCTGAAAAGACGGTGTGTTTGCGCCTCACCGCGTCACTTGCGCCCATACATTCCTATACGATAAATAATAGATACAGTATCCTGTACCAACCCTTAAAGTTTGTACCAAAAATTCAGAATCATTCTGCATGAGTACATGTGTCCGGACTGACACATTTATCAACGCAGAGCTTACACTACTGAAGCTAGAATTATGCTATTTAGAGAGTAGGTGCCTCTTGTAACGTTACCACCCACTAAAAAAGGTTTTTACGAAATACGATTTTTAAAAGGGTGAAATAGGGTAAAATGGTTTTTTTTCGTATTTTCAATTTTTTACTGTATCTCACGAACTAAATGCGATATAGTCTCAGCACGTATGCAAAAATTGTGAATTTAAAAGTCTCGAAAAGGTTTTTGGGTTTTTCGATAAGTCATTTTTTACTGATGCAAAGGGGAAGAGATGATTTCATATTTTTATAGTTCGCTCTAACGGTGTAATGCATTACTTTCGCTATATGCCATGAACTCATAGGGTTATCAACTCTATTTTTGTACATAAATGCTGCTCAATAACATATCTAAAAATCGATTTCGGGAATTTTTGATATTTCGATTTTTAACAGGTAAAAAGCTATGGAAATGATTGGTGAGTTGTTGGATGGTGAAATGTTTGATAAATAATTGATGAAATGATTGACTTATTAATTAACGAAGGCATAAAATTATAAAAGATAGAAACTTGAAATTTCAACGGTATTCTGCCTGTATAGAGTAGATTTTCATAAGATTTCTCGAAATTTAGGTTATAAAGGTGTCGTTTAGGGTAAAGTATTATTTTTCTGATATTTTTACTATACTTTTCGAAATAATTATATCGTCATGGAAATAATTATATCGTTCTTGGAAGTAAACTTTGTTTACTTTGTTTATTTGTGTATCTAAATACTGGTTTTGGAATTTCTCGATATTTAAAGTTTTGTGTGTTTAATGGATTAGACATGTTTCTGGGAGTTTGTCGTTAGTGATAACGACATGGTATTCTACATTCATCATATTTCACGAATCAATCAAGATATCGTACCTGTTTCTGTATGCAAGGTTAGTGAAATCAAATATCTTAAAATAGCATATATTTTATTCCGCGTACCTACAGGTGAAGCAGATAGTTGACAACTTTCAGCCCGATGAGAATGGCGCCGAGCTGGGAAACGAATCCGGGACTCCTCCGCAGGGGTGTAGTGTTAATACCCCTGCGATCAGAGCAAGCTTAATTCCCCCAAGCTCGTCGCCATTTTTACCTTGCCGAAAGTTATCACATATCTGAAATTTTTCTGTGATTTTCGACATTTCAATTTTAAATGTGTGCTACAGGAGTGAAAATGTTTGGTTCGTTTTGCTGAATGTCTGATACAAAGCACAGAGAAAAATACTCGTACTAAACATAGGAACTTGAAATGAAGACTGAATGTTTCTTATGTATCGTAGAAACTCTTTAGGAAAGCACTTTTTAATACTTTTTTTAAGGGATGAAGTCGTGTGGAATGTGTTTTATCGGATTTTCACTAAAGATATTTTCACTATTAAAGTTAACTATATTTTTTATGTAAACGTGCAATTAAAATTGACAGAAGCTTACAACGAAAGTTATACAAACTGACGATACCCTCGCGAAGCCGGGCAGGGTCGGTCAGTTAATAGATATATCACGGTATTGTGATCGAAGAAATAAAAATGAAGATATAAATATTTAAGTGTGATTATTTTACTCAATTTAGATTTATTTTTTTGTGTCAACCATAAAATTCTATTTCATTATCTTGACCCTACTACCTGAGACTCTTTTTACTCTTCCAACGGGAGTTGAGTTCCATTCCACACTACTTTCAATAACGGTAATATCATGTGTTAGATATGCACTCATCATTCTCAATAGCTACTACGTATAGATTAAGAACTTATGATCATTTACGTTTTTTTCAAAAACCTGATAGGAACATTTAAAAGACGATATACGTAAATGAACATTTTAGCCCCAATCTAAACTACAATAAATCACTACAAAGTTATTTGATAAATTTGTTTAATCCAATTACAAGGAATTAGAAAACTTCTACGTTTCGTTTTTTGTTAAGAAAATGCCATACTTGTAATAAAAATGGAATGTGACGTCTGTATCAGAAAAATTCACGTTTATTTTTATTCTTAAAAGAGACATGGCTGCATATTGATCAATTACACATATTCATCACAATTGAAATAACAAAACTCAATGTCATGGCATTTCAAAGTAACTCATAAAATATCGAATTATTGACTTATATACATGAGCAGCTTACAATCTTATATTTTGCTTTCTATTCATAAATACAAATTTCACCAAAAATTAAATATCTCTCTCTTGCATTTTGTATTTCCAATGTAATATCCCATTCTTTTAGAAAGATTTATAAATGAGCAAACATTTTTTTGGAAATGTGTTGTTTGCAATTTGAAAAAAAAGAATGGTATTGCCAGGGACCTCAAATAGAGTCTGGCCTTTTTCATTACATTCATGTTTTGGGCGTAAGTTTTAATGCTTTTTTACATAATAACTTAGTTAATTTAAATAGTTATCTTTGTACTAAGCAAGATGTGGTCTAAAAATATTTTCACTCGAAATAGATGCTAATCTACAATAACATAGCAGCTTGAGAAGAAACCATTACTGTGCACAATTGGAACGTGCACATTACTCAAACTATCAAAAAAAGTTGCTAGATACGTTACTTCGAAGTTTTACAACAGGAGACGTAGATAGTTTAAAGAAAAATTAAAAGGGCAAAGTACTGTTACTATTATTATTTTTTCACTACAGAAAATTATTACTATTAATCCATCCTATTTTCTCACCACGGAAAATCAAGGAATATCCTTGCACGTATGTAGTAAACAGAGAACTAAAACTAGGTGAAACGAAAGGGATCTTTTATTTCTACTCAAATAAGTCCATTAAACAATATTTTCACCACAACAAAACCTCCTTTTCAATCTCCCTCTGCTCCTATCTCTTCACCATCTTTGCAGGAAGGTAGCCAATATTTTGCTAATTGGTGGGGAATAAGAGGAGTAAACGAAATAATCTCTCACAATGGTTTGTATATTATTTTTTACCAACTCAATTGACATTGAGCTAGATCAACAATCCTTTATATAACTAAATCACGGTAATGTTTTTTTCAGTGTAATTTTTAAGTGATTGAAAAGGGGGTCGAACCACCTTTGGCTACGTCCGTGTCCTTCGTCTGCACTCACTCCTTCTCTCTCCACACCCAGTTCTTCCTCTGGCTCTGAGCTATCACCTATTTCATCTCCCTCACCAAAGTCTGATTCATCTATTCCCACCCTAATGTCTCCTTCCGCCTCCAATTATTATTAACTTTGTCAAAAAGCAGTTGCAAACTGCATATGGCCACGTGGGGGGTAATAAACTAAGTTACTCTCCGGAGACCAGCAAGGGACCATACCATCAATTCCTATCGAGGGCCCAAGGGCAGTGGCGGATTTAATATTTACAAAAGAAATTATTTAATAAATACTTACAGTTATCCATTTATTATTCAAAATAAATTGTAGATATCAGTGCAGTAAAAATTTGAGATTAATATAAAAAGTATTAATGATATTCCCCCTCAAGGAAAATCCGACACTACCCGGAGGAAAACAGGAGTAAAACCTGGGCCGGGATGGGGCTACAGAGATAATGTACACTACGGTGCCAAGGTTGCATACTGTTAGAATAAAACTATTAATAAACAAATGGAGCAAAATCAACATGCATGAAAAAGGAATTTAATCAGTATCTAGATTACAATAAGAATGGCGTGATAAAGTATAAGAGATATTAACATCACTTACATCAGTCGAAGTCATGTAGAAAACAATATTTATTAGGTTATCAATACACACTAACAACTTACGTTCGAGAGTTCGATGTAGTACTCGAAGCTGACTGGAGGGTAATTTTTTAGAAAGGGTACAGTTTGAAGTCACTGAGCAAAATATCTGTTTCCTATAAGTTACGTATCATTATTATTAAATAAGATACCTAGATAGGTACTTATTATTTTATTACATGTAATTTATAATCAATCATTTTATTTATAACACTATTTAAGCTGTCCTCAGAAGATGATTGATTACTTCCGTGGACAGTTTGGAAGTGACCGCCAGGTATATTCAAGCTAAATTACAAACTATTGAGCTAAAATAATTCTAAATCTGACATATTTAATAACTGTTGACACAAAGCCCTATAAAACGTTCTTCCGATGAGAAACGCTTATCAAATCCTATCTGTTCTCGAACTGGTACAGGAAGATGCACGAACCAGGGATTGAACCAGGGTACCGCAGTCTAACGCTTTCTCTCAAATGAGCGATTTTACGGCGATGGCAGACGACGACGACTGCGATCCATCCTCGACGACCGCTGAAGACAGACTACACCATCATTATGGCGGCAGTGATACTAAGAAGAATTGTCCCCACCACCAACCATTTATGTCATTTCCCCACTCCAGATCGAAGTGAAGGGAGGGGGAAAGCGTATCCCCACCTCTAATGACGTCACCACCTCTGACGTCATTCCCCGGGAGATCGAAGTGGGAGGAGAAAGTGCCCTAACTGGATGTGGATTTAAGAAAAATGAAAAAGAAAATTAAAAATGTATATAAAACTAATTCATCACATACATAAATTGTTTAATATTTACATATATACATTTTTTGACATGTGATGTGTCAAAGACCGACTTTTTCAAGAAGTTTAAAATTGCACCAAAAATCGGTCTTTGACACATTACATGCCAAAAATTGATTCTATAATAGTCGAGAAGGTGTCGTTCTGCATAATGGGGAAGAGGATTTTCCAACCTCCAACACCCACGTTTCTAGACACCCCCAGCAGAAGATGTGTCTGCAGGGGTGAGAAGTGGGTGTCGGAAGGGGAGTTCAGAAATGGAGCACTGAAACAGAAGAAGAAAAAAAAGTTCTTCTTTCGCGTTAGCTTGCGCGTAAAGAAGAAGAAAACAGTCATCTTTTTTCAGTCGTGTGCATCATTGGAGAATGTTTTCAGTAGGATCCTTGAGGGTCCAGTCTTGTGCATCATCGGGGAAGGTTTTCAGTAGGATGATCAAGCATCTAGAGTGCTTGACACATGACGGTAACCAGTTCAGCTAGTGCTGAATCTGTCTCAAATAATGCCAAGAGACATAATGTGCCTGAATTGCAATGTCAGGGATGGCCTTGTGGTTGTTGTGCAAATGATTATGTCTAACATATAATCAATCATATCTGTCGAATGTTGATACGCCATGTCTGCTCAAGAGGACAGTTCACTCTCTACAATGCTGTAGTGTCCCCACGGAAAACTATTTATCTTATCCACCCAATGCCGTTTATCATCGATAAAAAAAAGAGAGCGCTACTGTTGGTCCAAAGAATAATTAGTATGCGCTTTCGATCTAATACAATGTTGAACACCCATTCTAGTTTTATTGTGAAATAAACTGTCTGTATAGACCGCAAGATGATAGCGTTTGACAGCTGACCGCTTGATGCCTTTCGCTCTGCATGAAATAAGCTGGAAAAGTGTCTGAATAGCATATATTTTAGGACGGAGACCTACAAATTCAATTACACATCACATCTGTATTTATCCTTAAAGAGACCCAACACTTCTTTATTGCATGGGAGGATGTTAAATTTATTCAAAGATTCAAACGTTGACGTGTCGTAGTAGGAAGGATAAAGATTCACGACGTCGTATACATTGCGTGACGTCAACAAGACATAGGAATCTGTGTCTAAATATAAGAGTTTCATGTCAGATATGCGCGGTTTGAGAAACGTATAGAAGAAATCAAACATGTGATATTTGGAGATTTCTAAAATCAAAAATCCGAGGTAAATCGGCTTCTTCATCTTTACTGTCGTTTCACCCAACTCGATTGTCATGAGATCACCTTCGATCAGTCGACTGCAGAGAAACGCCGGATCTGCAATGAGTTTCCGCGCACCGCTCCGTCCCTCCCACAACTTGACGAGATAGATGCGTCGATGTTGACGTACATTTTCACATGATTTTCCATAATACTATTCACCATCAATATATAAAAATTCGTTTCAAAAGTCGACGTGTCATTCTTTCGCAACGCGGTGTTGAGTTCGAGGTAGGAAAGAAGCCAACGCGATTGACGAAAAGTGAGAATTTTATGAATGCGAACACGTTTGTAACCCAAGTCTACCGCCTGTTGTAAATTGCGATAGTGAATGACGTAGCGTCGTTTAGGAAGAGGTTTAGCCATGAGTTTCGGCTGTCGACTCAGGATGAGGAGGTATCTGCGTCTCAGGGCAAAGCGGTAGGTCGCTGAGTGCGTCATGACGATGTTCAGGGATATCGAGATCCACCTCCAACATACAACCCTCATCCTCCATCACCGCTTGCACCGCTCGAAAACATGCAACGTCCGTAACACATAGAAATCACCAAGTGATAAAGCTTGCGACATAGCTGGTCCGTACATATTATTACAGTCGATATACTGCAGATAACAATCGGGTTCATGCGGATTATACAGGTCATTCATAAAGCGATTCTTTGCTTTTGCATGTCTCACACTGACTCCGCGAATCCCTCTTTTAAAGAACAGGAGCATGTCCTGATTGGTAAGCAGTCCCAACTTCACCCATGTCATTTTTAATACAGCATCTTACGACAAAGACGGTGTAGTAAGGTAATGCTTAGGATCGAGCATTTACACACGCATACACAAGTTGCAAAACGATTCAAAAATGTCCGTGATGAGGAGCACATCTATTTTCAAGTACAAATCAACATAGTCGGAGAGTGTCCGCATACCGAACGCATTCCAAACCTGATGCGCATAGTCATCACTAATGTGTTCACCCAAGAGGCGATTAAAGAACGTATCCTTTGGTGAAATGCAGTTTCTGCGAGCACAGTTTCCGTGTTAACATAGTCGTACGGAAATTCATCCTTCCTACATGCTAATATAAAGTGGATAGTATCGGGAAAACGCGTTCGAATATGTAATAAATCTGTCGGATGAAGTGTACGCGCCAAAGCATCGAGTGAACTAGACATAAATTTATACGAGTCTATAAAACGAAGTTCCACTTTTCCCACTCGCATGGTAAGGCAAATGAAGTGTTCGTGATTGTGTGCTATAATACGAAGTTTATATTTTTTAAATTTTGGATCTGCTCCTAAAGCGCGAAAGAGAAAATGAGAATCGTATGATTCCGAATTATGTATGAGTATGGGAATATAAAGAGGAACTTTGTAGTTCACATTACACTTATTATGCGCGGGTCCTCTATACATTCCAGTCAGATGGTCGTGATCTCGAACAATCGTATCTGTTTTCGTTAATGTCTTTACGCGTATGTGACACTGCGCCGCATTCTTGATATGAATATTGTCTGCACTTCGCATGACAAGTGATAGTGGATGGTCAACACACGACGCATAGTCTCGCGCAATTTTTATTAATGCAGTTAACAATTGATTCGCTACATCATTTTCACGAAAAGAATGCGCGTCGTATCGAAAGCACTCACAACATTGAATGCGGCAGCAAAAGGACGATGATGTTGATATGCGTCTGTAACGGGAAGCCCAACAGGTGGTTGACGTGTGTCAATAGGTTCATCTAGTGACAAAGCCCCTCTCTAAAGAAGTCCGGGCGATAAGAAGATGAGCATTACCAAATTATATTTATATCTTCTCTACCCTTAGCGTTTGCTGCAATATGTAGCATCTTGGGTTTTTTTCATTTAATACTAAAGACATGTCATGAAACCATAACTGTAAGTTGTTGAAGTCCTCCTGAATTTTCTTTCTCATCATATTCATATCTTTACCACCTATCATTATCACAAAATCATCCGCATATCCATAGAAATTGCAGTGTTTAATACAAGTTTCAACGTTATTTATGTAGAGGATAAACAATAATGGAGCAAGAAAGCTTCCCTGAGGAATACCTGTCTCCATTTTTTGCTTACTACTAAATTTATCTTTAATTTTAACCATATATTCCCTATTTTTTAGGTAGGTTTTTAAAATGTTGCTCATTTTACCTCTAATACCCATTTTTTCCAACTCTTCTATAAGTTTCTCATTATTCACCAAATCAAAAGCCTTTGTTAGGTCCATCGATAGCAGTATTACCTGTTTCCTATCATTTAGATATCCATTTATTTCGTTTGTTACTTTCTCTAGTAGTCAGTTGTTCCTTTTCCTTTTTGGTAAGCATATTGATTTTTTGTTATTGTATTATTCCTGTCTACATAATTTTGTATCACCTCCATTAAATATTTTTCAAATATCTTCCCTATCGTGGATAAGATCGATATAGGTCTATAATTATTTAGATTCTTCAAGTTACCTCCTTTATGTATAGGTCTTATTATGGCCACCTTCATGTTATCAGGGAATTCCTCCTCTTCTATACTTTTATTAACTATTAGTTTTATCATGGGTATCAGTGCCTTACTGTTTTCTTTTATATTTTCCAGCTTTACTAAATCCATTCCAGGTGCCTTATTTTTCTTTAGTTTATCTATTATTTTTTCAATATCTTTAGTTTCAATATCTGGTAAATATATAGAATTCAAATTATTTATCTTGTTTTGTGGTCCTATCTTTACATCACATTTATGAAGGTTTTTTAGTACATTTTCTTTCATAAATTTAGCCATTCTATCACAAACGTTTTGTGTTGTTTCATAGTTTTCTAGAGCATTTTCTATTTGTTCATCTATGTTATTCTGTTTTTTTCTTCCCATTAACAAATTTATTATTTCCCATGTTTTTTTGTTATCCTTTAAATTGTCATTCAATAGATTTTTATAGTGTACTCTTTTATTCTGAAAGATCCTTGAATTTATTTTATTTCTTAATACCTTATGTGCTGTTCTTGTTTCATATTTCTTTTCACCGTCCATAAATGGTGTCTTTTTCCATGTAGCAAAAAGTTTGTCCCTTTCATTCATCATTTCTATGATCTCCTGACTAATCCATGGTTTGATATTAACTTTTTTCCTATTTCTCATTGTAATTTTTTTCTTTGATTTCTTAAAACTTAACATAATCTCTTCATATATTTCTTTGGCTTTTTTAGTTTCCATTTTTTCAAGATTTATATTTTCTAAGAGCTTCTTTAGTTCTTCCTTATTGATAATTATTTTTTCATTCTTTGTTTCAGCTATTTCAACTATATCTTTCTTTTTCATTTTCATAATTATACCTATCAAATAGTGATCCGAAATATTAGTCGTCACAATTACTGGTTGTATTTTTTCAAAAGTTCCACTTACTGCTATATGATCTATACATGTCCTGCTACTCTTATCCAATCTTGTTTCCTCTCTTCTGTAATCAGTTATTGTTTGTATCATTTTATATTTGGTTATTATGTTCAGATATTCTTGATTTTTATGGTTAATAACTTCATCTTTTATGTCTATGTTTACATCACCTATTAATATTTTATTTTTATTTTTCACTTTCCTAAATAACTTTTCTAATTCTTCTAGAAAGATTTTTATGTCTTCCCCCGGTGGTCTGTAGATAGCTATCAGTGTAATTGTTAAACTATTATTGATCAACAAATTTCCAATAATTGCTTCGTAACCCCTTTTTTCTACTTTTATTGGTTGAAAACTGTACTTTTCTTTATGAAAAACCATTAATCCACCTCCTTTCTTTCCTTTTCTTCGGTATGTTTCTTTCTTATAACCTTCTATACTATAAACATCCATGGCTTCTTTTTCTTCCAAGTTTATTTCCGTCAGGACTATGATATCAATATTTTTCTTCAACGTGTCCATTTTGTATTCCAACTCATCCCAATTTTTTCTAATAGATCTTATATTTAAATGTATAATCTTTATTCCTTCTTCTTTCTTTCTAAATACTTCTTCAGCTTCCTCAAAACCTTTAACAATCTTTATTTTTTTTATTTCAAAGTTTTCAAATATTTCAATATCCATATTTATTTAAATTCTTCTTCTTTATATCTTTATTCTATATTATCTAGGTCTTCTTCTTTTTTGATTACCCAGTATCTGCTTTCTTCCTCTTTTCTTATGAATATTTTTGAGTTCTTAATCCATGTGAATTTAAAACCATGTCTTTTAGCATATTCTCTGCTCTTCCAAAATAGATTTGATGTATATGGTGTAATTTGTTCCCTTATATACATTTTAAAGTCCCCTTTCCTTATTCCTCCCTTAGATTTCGATAATTTTATTGCTTTATCTCTTATATCTTCACTATCAAATTTAATGTAGGTTTTTATTTTACTTTGTTTATTTTTGTACTGTTTAAATTCTTTAACATTTCTTTCATTTAAATCTTGTAACCCTTCTTCCTTTATTATTTTCACAATTTCTTTTTTGTCCAACATTTTAGCCAGACCTATGATTTCCACATTTTTATTTAGTCTACTGCTTTCCATCTCATTTACTCTTTCATTTAAATCATCAAACATCTTATCTTTCTTCTTTATTTCATCTTTAAGTGTTTTAAACTCATTTAGCAGCACATCATATTTGCTACTGAGGAATTCAATGGACCTTTTTATCTCAGACATTTCTTCCAAGATTTTATCTTATTTCCTGCTATCCAATCTGCTATTTTTCTCATCTTCCTCCTCATATCTATCATATGTTCTTTATTCTGTTAATTCCTCTTCTACCAGCGTTCTTTTGATTCTACTTCCCTTACAAATGCTACATTTCCAGTCTCTCTTTCTACTTTCTGACATTCTCATATATGTCTGTTTTGTAACACTAGAGCATGTGTAATGGTATTCTCCATTGCAACTGTAACATTTAATCTCTTCTGCCACTACTTTTTTGCACATACCACAGTTAACCATATTTGTTTTTTTT
>NNCF01130060.1:73894-121990 GCA_002313205.1 Laupala kohalensis | reverse complement strand
ACTCTAGGGCGATGAATATTACTACTATTGCGTGTATAGTGTTCGTGAACGAGACTGTTTCGTATAAAGCAAGGGTGGTGCTTCAGTAATTCGGTCTTAACAAACACGACCGTTTCATAAATATAAATGCAGGGAAGTGTTAAGATATTTAATTCCTTTATTCCTAATTTATACTTGCGTTTCGTTTATCATGTCTTCCATGCATTTGGTACTTTCTGATTGACATGATTGACATGATTGACATGATTGACATGATTGACATGATTGACATGATTGACATGATTGACATGATTGACATGATTGACATGATTGACATGATTGACATGATTGACATGATTGACATGATTGACATGATTGACATGATTGACATGATTGACATGATTGACATGATTGACATGATTGACATGATTGACAAGTCTACGGGACCTCTTACCCTCCCTGAGACCTAATTTTCTATTAGATCAGCTCTTACATTCTCAATTCGCATTTCCAGTCTTCTCATCCGCGCAAGCTTCCTTCTTTTGTGCTTTGTGCTGCTTACACTTTGTTCTATTATTCTCCTTCGTATTGTTCTAGTTATGGTTAGTGCTCCATAGTATATTAGCGTATGTAGCTCTTCTAATTATATACTCTGAGTTATTATTATTATTATCATTATTATTATTATTATTATTTCTACTATTATTATTATTATTACTATTATAATAAAAATTAGTTGTCAATAAGAAAAATAAGACAGTGGTAAATTTTACACAAATTTAAACAAGGAAATATTATAGAGATGACGTCGGGGAGATCAGTTACAGCTTGCATTTGGTTTAGCTCCAAACAATAGTGAAATATCGTTAATGGCAGAATATGATACAAAAACTGCCGCACAGGAAGTTGTCCTATCTTTGGCAAAGACTTTACTTTCAAAATTTCGATATAAGAGTTTGAAAATTTATTCGATGCGAATTCCATATTTTGCATTCTAATTTATATCTACTTTATAATTTGATCTTATAATATATTTTATACATATTTTCCGTTCAATTCTTCATCGATCTGCAAAATAGAAGAAATATTTAACTTGAGTGTAAGACGCTGAGCTCTGCATCTGGATCCTTCACGAAGATGCGACAAATGGGAAAAAGAGAGAGTGTGATCTACGGAGCGAGGATGAAGAGAAGGCAGAGTGCTGCGAATCACAAGCCAGAGACAGTGACTAACGCAGGCACAGCGCCCAGCACGACGCTCTGACGCAGACACGGTAAACAAGACAGGACACTCTCACAACATGCATCTTTCTCCTCGAGCGACACGAAGCGACCCAGCAATGTAGCCCTTTTGCCAGACGCGTTTGCATTTGCACGTGTTTTAAAGCGCGATATTAAACAAGTCAGAATCAGAGTTGGTTGAAGGGAATGCATTGAATATTTGATTACATATTGCCTCGCTCCCGCAATTGCAATTTTCCTGTGATTAATGGTTAAGACACGCAAAATGTTCCGTCTATTTTGTAATATCAAAACAAGTATTCTCGTACCATCTTTGCCAAGACTCCTTGATCAAGATTTCAGATGCGTACGAATGAAATTTTCCATGCATATTATGGACTTTCATTCATTTTTTTTGCCACAGATCAGAGTAATATTCTATACTTTTAAATAGCCCCTCCAGGGATCTTCAACTATTGTTCAATTTTTACTTCAAAATTTAATCAGTTTACTTCATCAACTATGTCTACCAGCCGTAGGGTTAGGCAGAGTAAATGTAAACAAGTTTAATTTTTTTGTCTTTCGCGCCTGTTTTTATGTCTTAGTTCGTAAAAAGTCTACTTTTATGCACACTAATATAACCGGTTACTCTCCTTCTTCATAATACCTAGCATTAAAATTCCAACACTTATTCGTTTACAATTACCTCGCGTTTTTACAAGTACTCCTGAGTCAATGGGGTAAATGTAAACAATGAACTTTCTCCTTACATAAAGTATGGAAAGAGCGACAGTATGAGCATGTATCATTATAATTGTGGGAACATAATATTTTATTTTGACCCGTATAATACCATGTTTCTATTTATTTCTAAAAGACTTTTCATTTTCCCAGTATCAAAATTGTTCTTATGGATATTGATACAAATACTGTAAAACACTGACAGTTTCATTGGTCACCAAAAAGTGCAAAAAACCTGTAATAACTCATTTAATTTTACTGATTTTATTTATTATTTTTTCGGATAGACTCTTCGCATCAACCATGCATCAAGGCTTATAGTAATCGTATTGAATTTAATGTACAAAAATAGCAAACCAAAACGCTTAAGAACAAAGAGAATTAAAAGCAGTGCATTCCGCGAAAGTTTACTTTGCTAGAAAACGTTTGAACGTTTTTAGTACCATGTTTTTCACTAACTGGAGGAGGTGAGATTGTTTGGATATTAATATTTTTCAAAGATTTGTCCCCATCCTCAGCGAATTTGGTTTTCGTCATCTATTCCTTTCAGTGTCTTCCAATTCACCTCCCAGAACGTATTGACACTACAAACACACAAAACATATTTTTATACCATTTCCCTCCACTATTAAGAACATTACCACAACGTCTCTTGTGGTTGGTTCTAAGTTCGTTATTTCCTCTAGAAGATTGACTTCTACATTTTCGAAATATTAATTAAGATCTTCTATCATCCCATCATGAAAGTCGGGCAATTGTTTCAATAATCATAATTTTTTACATTCTCGTACTTTCTTCTCCTTTTGCTTCTTTCTTATTTTTGGCTTTTCATCATTACTTGACCTTTCTTATCAATTCACTTTGGTTTCTTCGGATCTCAATCATCTTATGTTGATAGGTAGGTATAATTATTTACAAGCTACTAGCTATGTATACCCCGGCCTTAGAAAAACATGGAGTAAACGTAATCATGNTAGGTATAATTATTTACAAGCTACTAGCTATGTATACCCCGGCCTTAGAAAAACATGGAGTAAACGTAATCATGGAACTGTGGGACTGTAACATCGTGGCCAGTATAGATTTTGAAATAACATTTTCAAACACTGTGCTCGCCGGAAATTCCAAAGGCGATTAAGAGCCATGTCCGTCGCCGACCAAACAAGGAAAGGTGCGCGTTAAGACCTCTCGTATTGTGAAGAGGCAGAACTCCCTTCTACTTCTGAAAACTGAGATGAACGCCCGGAGAAGGAAAATGAGTGTGTATGGAATATTTCAGCAGTTGACAGAAATAGTGTTCATCCGAAAAGGCAGTTTTTCTCGGAAGCTGAGGAGTGACCAAGCCGAGGTGGGGTGTTGGGAACGGGCGAAGAGGTAGTCACGTGACCTCCACCTCAATATATATTGGAGGGATTTCAGCTCCTAAGTGACTTTTATACTGGAGGCTTTCACACTTTGAGACAAGTGCGAAAGCGTATAGAAGTACGCAAGTTATTTAATATGTAACTTGGTTAGTTTGGTCGTCAGACCACTGAGAATTGCTGCGGTAATTCTATTACCTGCTATAGGCGCGAATAACATAGCTTGGAACAGTTATTTATTTCGAGATAGCAACTTGGAACTTTTTGAACTTCGGATAATCTGGGTAGATTTCCGAGTTAATTCATAACACCAGTAGTTATAACTGTGTGTAATTATTGTTTTTAGATAGCAATATCAAGTAATAACAAGTTCAAACTTGTATTTATGATTTGCGAGTTTGTCTACATTTGTAAATATTCAGAGCTTTATTTAATTTGAATTGAATGTTTTATTGTTATTACTCGTTTGATTGCTTGGGGAAACCAAGCTGGTGGCAGCGAACTCTACCATAAAGGTTGTGGTTTATGGTTGAATCCCGCTTCTCCACCAAAAAGCTTACGCACATCGCATATGGGCTTGTGGTGTGTTGTAACAGGGACCTACAAAGTTCCTAGAAGATAATATAAATTGAGGTAACAGAAAATCATTAATAACTGACAATAATAAAGAACCAAAATAAAGAAAAAAATCAAATATTTAGATAATTTGCCCACTATAGAACCATAAACGCAGTGTAGAAACTTCGATTTTCAATCTTCCGGATAACTCAATTTTCATAACTCATCAACTGCTGGGTTCAAAAGTGCAGAATTGTAATATCTCATCCACAGAGTCATGGACTTCAGGTTTTGTCCACCTTTTGTTTCTCTGACTCCCACAGCGGCGCCCAGATCAGTGGTTTACATTTACTTCTCGTTTAGAATTACCCCGCCTGACCCTACATCGTGTTGAACCAATTCCATGTAAATAATCCATTCAGGTACAATCTCTCTCTTGCTTCTCTTATTTCTTTTCTGTCGCGCATATTGTCCACTCTAATTATCTTATATGCCGTATTAAAATTTCGCGCAAGTAGAAACGTTTTTGAAAACGTAAAATACGATAGGATGTTTTGTTTTTACAATTCACAAGCTGTTCCTCGTTATGGGATGTGTATTGTTCAGACCTTTGCGTATGCAGGTTCCGCATCGTTGTCGCAATTACGTTCTACCTGGAGTCTCACATCGTCGGTGACAGAATGTCACTTTCAACGGGAAGAACTACGTGACATCAATTTTAACTTATAAAATTTATTCTTTACACACGATAAAAAGAGCCAAATTATTGTTATTAAGGCCGAGAAAGTCCCTAGAAACCATTTCTTTCTTATTTTTTAGCTTTTTTCACCTTCAAAGAGGCTGCCTCTGAAAATGCTTCTGAATTCTTGGGTTAGAACACGACGACACGTCTATCATATTAAAAATACCCCTGCTACAGATTTTCAATGATAATGTTACCTATGAACTGTGTAAAACAAAAAAATTAAGTATAAGAGTGTAATTTCTAGCAAATTTGTTATCACTAAATTCCAGAGATACGGAATTTTTTGCCATATTGCCTTGTAAAATCATGTTCTGGGCCAGAAATATCCAAAGGGGGATGACAAAATAAAGATGGAATCCTAGATAAAAGACGGGAAGTGAAAAAATAACCTCAAATAAGGGTTTTTGAGGCAGTCGAGCACACTCTTCTATTGGAGTTGTTCTTATAGAATCCTAACTTCTAATAGCTGTGGAGAGCACAACAAAACTCTTAGATAAAAACACCTGGCAATTAGATTTTTCACTTTATTTTGAATGTATGCGAGAGAAAAACTTAGTTTAATGAATGAATATTAATTATGTAAAACCTGAAATGTTTGAAAAAATGTAATAGCTTTACAGTTATTGCCAATGCAACAATTATATTTTTTAATAAAATAAAATAAAATAATTCTTATTCAGCGAATATTACTGTTGTGTTCGTGACAATAATTTCAAGTGTATATTTGCGAAATACAATTAATTAAAAAAAACATTGTTATAAACGATATATTATTAAGAAACTATATTTATGCTGTCTCACTTGGAAGAATGCAGTAATCACATAATAAATGTATTAAAACGTTTAAATTTATTTATACACCCTTCAGCAAACGATAAAACCATGTTTTCAATAAGCGACCAGGTGAGTAGTTCAGTCATGCGCGTTGTTTCCGAGCGTATTCAGTCCATATCTGCACTCCACAGCTACCAAAATTATATGAGTCGACGTTTCAGGCAATGTATATAATTATATACTATCTTAATCCCCGCGGCTTCGCTCTCGTGCATTCGTAATATGTCTGCAACTTTATTCGTTCTCACATTCCCATTGATATCCAGTGAAAATGGTATTCAACAATGCAAAAAAAAGTATTTGTATTAATGTGTATTCTCTATCCCTTATTTTCACTGATGTAATTGTGAAAAAGTTTTTAGAAAATACCAATTTTTCATTTCCATTTCTCTCCCTTAGGGGTTAATTTACGTGAAATCATTTCAATAATTTTTCGTGACACTATTTCCAACCCTCGCATTTCGAGGTGTCGTGCACCTCATATGGTCTGAAGGGTACATTGAAATACTATTATTCATCTCAGAATACACAAAACCCACGGACCAGACCCTAATAGCGAACTTTTTACGTTATTTTTACGCCTCGCCCTTCACACACCCAGCTCCAACAATACAGTACCCCTAAGTGATCTCAACTTGAACTTCATGGCATTGGTAGTTTTAAAATCTCATCAATCCTAAAACTATGGATCCAATACAATGTTTACATTTGCTCATTTCAAAACTAGTTTTCAATTATTTTATCTGATGACGACTTAATTATCCAGAGACTTGAAGACATAGAGAAACAAAACATAACGGTTGAGAGACAGGAGAAGAGGTCACTAATCGTGCAGAATATTGTGGCAGGAAACTGGGGGCGAAAACCGTACATAGATAAATTCAACAAGATAGCAAGAGCAGGTTACGCTTGGTTTCGACTTGGGGGATGGAAATTAAGGAAATTGAGGGGGGATCGAGATTCGCAATGCCGTTTATGTACAGAACAAGACGACTGGGTCCACATTCTGCTAAATTGCGTTAACACTGAAATAGGTAGAAAAAAGTGGCTTATTGAGGGGGGGATACAATCGTAAACCAAGTAATTACTCTCTAGCTTTTGAAATTATGCGAGATAACAGAATCTCCGTTACTTTACTCCTTAACAAGTTTCTGAGTATGGTTAGAAAAGAGGGAGGTGGAACTGATGAAGGAGATTGACCAGAATGAACACACTTAATTCAAATCCGTTTAAATTATTATTATTATGTGATTGCAGTAGTAGTAGTAATAGTATTCTATTTTAGTCTGTTTTCATTTATTTAAAAATGTGTACATGTGCGGGTATGAGTCCATGTACATGTACGTATGTAAAGGTAAATATGTAAACAAGATTTATTTGGGTATGTTGGTATGTATGCATATGTTATTTGCCCTTCAGATAAGTATGTATTCTTTTTATGAATTTATTTGATTCTGCTGCCGAATTTTTTTTGTTCTGTTATAGGTTTCCCGTTACCAACCAGATTCTTCTTTTTATGCTTAGCGCGCTTGCCCTAACCGTTGGTTTTCCATGGTTCCCAACGGTGATCAATGAACGAAACAGTCATTTAAGTATACATAACAATAGCGGAGATTAAAAATTAAAATTAATATTAAAAAATAGCCATGACAGTAAAAAAAATTCTTATTATAACTTATTAACACTTATTAATTTCTTTTTCCGCAACTGATATCATTTACCTACCAAATAATCGAAATATTTTAATACCTCTATTTTTAGTTACTGTTTCAGTTCATTGAGAGTATAGTATGCACAGTCCACGGTACATTTTAGGGCCTCTTGTAAGGCGCACGGACCCTAAGCCCCGCCATATATATTTTATATTTTTTTGTTAAAATAAAGCCCTTTTGAATTTGAAGAAAAAAAACAATGAACAAAAAAACAAACACGCTTCCAGATCCGCTTCCAGATCTCATGCTTTCTGATCCGCAAATCGAACACCTAACCTCAATACCGATTTTAATATCATCTTTAAATTCATGGAACTTTCATACGAAATTCCAATCCTTATTTCACTCCCTTATGGGTGGATATTCGTAAAACCCTTTCTTGGCAGATATTTTCGATTATTTTTCGTGTCTCTCGCTTCCCAACCCTACATCTAGGGGTGCAGAGCACCTTATGTGATCTAAAAAATTAGATTATGTATTTGAACTACAATTATTCATTTCAGAATACACAAAAACCATTGACTCGACCCTAATATACGTTATTTTTACGTCTCACTTTTCCGACCTCCAGCTCTAGGAATACCGTGCCCATATGTGATCTGAACTTGTCTCAATGGCATTAGTATTTTAATCAAACATATCTACCTTAAAAACGTTTTCAATTATTTTTATTCATAAATTGAAAATATTGTGGTATAGTATCACCAATCTCTACTATTATTAATTAAAGCGAAAGCTTTTTCGCTGCCATAGTCAGCATCTTCAGGTTCTTTATTCAGAAGAATATTTGACAAATAATTAATAAAATCTGCATTTGAAGCATCTCTAAATTATAATACGAACACTTAATTTCTTATACCATTTGAACTTATACCATTTGAAAAAGTATTCCTTTTTGAAAATTACTTTGATTCCATTGAAAAATTACGTATCATTCATGATACAAACAAAATCTATTCTAAACATGTAACACTCGTAAATTAAATTTTTCCTTTAACAATACATCAATAAAATCTCTTCAATGAACTCCTGTTCCACTCCTTTAATTACGCTAATATATAATACAAATTTAGTCTTCAATATTTCAGTTCATTTACTTTTCATAAAGAGAAAATTCCTTTACTTACATCAGAAACAACCTCTTTTTTGTACTGTGAATTTAGGTAAGATTGACCCATTTTAAATACCTTAGAAATCACTTCAGCTGATGTCCTTTGATTTTATTTCCTTCCTTGCCCTCTCCAACCAGTCAGCACAGCATCAAGGTCGTACGGCGTCCAAGTTTCCACTCGATGCACCGAGCGAGAATCGCTTGTTTCGTGCCCATCTGCCGAANAGTTAGGCGTAAACAATGTTAGGAGCGCTGAAAGCTGTTTACACTCCGTTAGTATGGGAGAGGGGCGTCTGGTTTATAGTCTGTGGCCGAAACCAACTACCGATCGTCTTCAATTTTCCCGTATTATATTACGAATGTTGATACTAACACAAGGTCATAAAACGTTCTTTTCCTCCAGCACAAAAGACGTACTCTGCCACTACTTGTGTAAGGGTTGTCTCTATCGTGCTCACAACTTCACGCATTTCCTCACGTTATTTAAATGTAATAATTTAAAATTTTGTCTAATATTTCGCCGAATAATTTGATTTACATGGATATAATATCTGTATTATCACAATATATAAATAAATATAATATACATTAATTTTACATATAAATAAATAAAAACAATAAATAAAATTTATTGGCGAAAAAGCAGTTACAAACTTCGTATGACCACGTCGAGGACAATAAGCTAATTTACTCTCCGGAAGCAAGCAAGGGACCATCCCATCAATTCCAATGAAGGGTCTAAGGCAGAGACGGATTTAACATTTCATCACACTCCTAAATATAAAAATAATTCGATGCGTGTTATAATATTAACATAATACCGATAAATTTGTATATTAAAAATCTCACTATTTTTGTTATCATGTAAATCCGCAACTGTCTTAGGGTGCTTTGATGGGACTTGATGCATGGAATGGTCCCTTGATTGTTTCCGAAGAGTAAATTACTTTATTGTCCTCTACGTGGTCATACACATTATTTAAACACCTTTTTACAAAAATCATTTACGTAAGAACAGTCTGGTGTTAAAAATCCGCAGATTTGCCAGTTCATTATACTGGAATACATATTACGGTGTCTCTTATATAGGGCAAAATTTTTATTTTGCGAAAATGAAAACGCAAACCCTAAATTTCTTTTGATTTGGTCTTAAATGCTATCTTTTTGGAGGTACCTCCTGATCTCTTATACTTAAATGATATTTTTACACGATTTGGAAGTGATTTAATTGGAAAATATATTTTCTTTTCCCAAAATATATTGCGCTCTCGAACATTTGAGATTAGCACATTTCTCAAAAAATACTTTCACAACACGGATACTGAAAAAAGCACCGCGAGTACCTTATGATTCGACGGAAGTTTACAACCGACGAGTTGAAGATTTAGTTCCCATTATTTGAGCTAATTCAGTTCCCATTATTTGAGCTACCAAAGTCCAATGACACTGCAGATATCTAAAGCGATCCACGCTTGATAAATGACAAACTGCTAAGACTACAAGGACAGTAAACTCTCGTGCAATTCATAAGCGACAAACAATTCACAGATTTCTGGGCAAGTCAGCACACACCTGTCATCGTCCCGCATCGTCGATAATGCACAGAAAAGAAGCTAGCCGTTAGAAGATCCAGTGTTTGGTAAAATGTTTGGAGTAATGATAAAATTCGATAAAAATCATGTAACACTTCCATGCAACTCTCAGATTCCTTGGATCACGAAATAATGGCAGTTACTCTGAATTTAAGCTTCTGTTTGTGGCATTCAAAATTTACCTCGCCGTTTATTATATCCAATTGACTTGAAATGTTCATCCAACCTTTTAAACTTCATTCCATACGGTAAAAATTTCAGGTAGAAAAGAATGAAATGATGGACGTGGGAAAAGTTATTTAATTTTTCGTTCTATTTACCGTACAATATTATGAAAATTTGGTGACATACTACAAAAATGAAATTTCACTAAATATCACAAAATAAATCAAATAAAAAGGACAACAAATCACCACATTCGTCATATGAAATATACACTTTAGACTTTATCAACTTAACGAACATTCAACTTCGTTCGTTACACAAAAATAACACTTTCATATCATTTCGATTGCCATGGAAACATGAATAAATCTCTTAAATTCAATAAAAAACTTCCCATATTAATTTCCATCATTTACTTGTGTGATATATTTATAAAAATACTTAATACCCCTCTTCCCTAATTTAAACTATGACCTCTTAATTCCTCACACCATAACAATAATAATAATAAATTTATTGTCAAAAAACAGTACAAACTGCGTATGACCACGTGGAGGGAAAAAAAACTAATTTACTCTCCGGAAGCAAGCAAGGGACCATCCCATCAATTCCGATCAAGGGCCCTAAGGCAGAGGCGGATTCAAAAAATTCAGCAAAAATTCCTAGATAAGATAAAAAGTTAGCTGCGAGTTATAATACTAATAGAATGTCAATATGTTTGTAATTTTAAGCAAAAAATTACATGTAAGTTATTATCGAACTATAGATTATTCTGAGTATAGTGCTTAAAAATTGAAATAACACTAAATTCACGATTTATTGTTACAATAGACCCGCCCCTAGACAAAGCCTAGAGAACCTGTATGATAAATCCGCCTCTACCCGAAGGAAAACCGGAGAAAAACCCGGGCCAGGATGTTAATGACATTAATAGTTTCCCTTCTTTGAAAATTAATCAATTACACTCAAGACATTAATCCTTCAAATACAACAAGTTTTTTTCAATTCAAATATATCAATTGAAACATACAATGTATCAAATAACACAAAACACATCAAAGAAATTTCAAAAACAAAAAACAATTCATTTACCAATATTAAATCACATCATTTTACGAAACAAATTGTCTCCAAGTATGAAGTTCTTTCTTTCCACAAAATAGACTTCCTTTCCCGTACAGGGAGCTTCGCTATGTGTAAATTCGCTTCAAATACCTCAGAATTGCCTCAACACAGAAACTGTTGCCATCTCCATCCCATCCATAGTGAGTAATGTTCAAGGGCAAGCGTCCAACCTCCCTATTGTAGAATACGAAGACTATCTTATCTCGAACGGCGTCGGTCCCCACAACTGCAGATCGAAATCTTGCAATGTTCTCGTTTTGTTAGACAGACGTCTACACAGCCACGGTTCCGTTAAATAACCGTCTCACTGCGCTTACGAAACACGTAGTCCGGTAGTAACTACGTTGTTAGTTTTCTCAGTTCTGATCATAACTCCACGTATGTTTCGCCACCGTCTTCACGTGCGGTCAAAATTACTTTCGTCTTCGTTATTAACTCGCGAGAATTATGCGGTCACTTACGATAAATTCTCCACAAACTCAACTCATATCGCAAATCGGTTGTCGTCTTTCACTCAAGAATTAACTACAGATCGAACCGACATGTTTTTCTCGCCCGATTCGTACTCAATCTTCTACGTTTTTTACTACTATCTGACACTATCTTTACCCAAGTCACAACTCCACAATATTGCACAAAACTCGCCATGCGCACAAGACTCGCCGGACGCTTCACGCCGCCGCTCGCTGCACTCTGGGTGAGTAGGGTAATTAATGCTATGCCTGTCAACGCTGAATGAGGCTGTTATTACTCCTTTTCTCCTATCGCTAGTTCTATAAGATTAAGGCATCTCCCACCTCCTTCCTAGCCAGCGCCCCTTAAAATCGGACGACACAGGTTCTCCCCCCTCTAACGAGGGAAGCCGCCATCGTCACGGCACAGCTATCGCGCTTCATAGTTTACTTCTTCATTGGCCTGAACCACTCGAGATATTGAGCTACCGAACTGCACAAGCCGTCGTGTTCTTCACTTCCAATAACTAATTTCAGTTTTCCAGACTTACTAATAACTCACATTTCCGAGTTGTTACGAGACTTCATCTTTTCAGAAAGCGAATTTGCTTTTCCAGCTTTTAAGATGTAAAACCTTCCAATTTTCTGGATCTTTCACGGCGATTGAATTTGATCCATTTCAACACAAGTGTTTGGCATAATCGAGCGTTTGTGAACTTCGAGCGTAATGTATACAAAAGTGCTAATTATTTTCAAAAAATGACTGCTTCCAGATTATTGACAAAAATTTAATGAAAATTATATTTTTACAATGACTTAATTTATAATTAAGAATTAAGGAATGATATACTTACTTGTTTGAAAGTATTTTTATTCGAATTCATGAGGTTTCGTAACGTGTTAATATTGTTATAATGTTATGGTAAGTCAAATTTTTGAAATGCAGAAGATACCCCAGAAGTATGAATTTTGAGCAGATAATGAAATTTCAAATAGTTAAAACTTATCTGTTTTAAAAATTTTCAATCATTCATTTGAATTCGCTACTCAATTTTAATGTTTATACCTAATATAATAAAACCGTCCAATTTTTGAAACCTGTATGGGGAGGGGAGGTTCTGGCGATATTTTCATCAATATTTTTATTAAAAATAGGTTAACAAAATTTTCGACTGTTGTACAANGGGGGGGGGGGGAGGGGCTGGGGTCATTTTCATCATATTTCCCAACAACTCCCCTTTTCAATTGTTAATAACAAATGTCCGCGACGTGTACAAAATTCAAGTTTAGTTGTACACAATTCCTGTACATTAGTTTTTTCGGTTCGCTATATGGGGGGTGGGAATGGACATTCTACATTGCCCTATCCAAGTATTACAACTGCGATGGTAAACCGCTGAGAGTTCACTTTTTCATTATCTCAGCTAAATGAATAGGGACATTGCAGTGAAGAGTTAAAAATATTTAATAATATATGTGTATGGTTCATCACATAATATTTAATTTTTAAAATAATATAATTATAACAAATTTATATATTAATAAAAATATTAATAGCTATTTATAAACATTGAATAAATAAGCATTATTCCTCGAAATCAAGTTCTCATGACGATGTAGTTGCATACCGGTACACAATTTTCTGAAAAATTTGAATGCTTTTTACCATCTCATCTTAAAGGATCTCTCAATTATTCAAAGAAAGTACTTGAAGTCCAGGAAAAGAGAATAAAAGAGACTTCCCTCAAAAATTTCTTCCCTCAGTTAAACTATTAGAATGAAAATGCCAGATATAGACCGCATTACGGTGAATAATGCAAGATAAATAATACACAATATGATAATCACTTGTGAAGAATTTTATGAACTTGGAACAATGCTGATTCATCGAAAAGTAGTTGAACAAAACTTACTTATCTTGTAAAATAATTTGGCAAGAATAGACGTTAATACGGTGGCAGTAAATTCTCGTTTTGCGATAAAAACACTTTTATGAGCTGCTGGACCAGTGGTATGACACTTCATAGGACTTAAGACCCCCTTATTTGTCATGGCTCTGATTGGCTAATATTTTGCTGGCTGGTTATTACCAATATCAGAAACAAAAAATTCATTGTATATGGTTTTGTTTTTCACGTGGTTCGTTTCGTCTATTTTGAATTTAAGCTGGTCGGAACCGCTAAATTTGTTCATAGTATGGACAGGGAAGGAAACTTGGAAGTGCACTGAGTCGTGCTGTGTTGTGAATAGTATTGCTTCTTCTTGTCTCATGATTATATCATGTACAGCGAGCTCCAATGTTTTTCTCCCAGAACTTATTGCGCGTGAATAAATGCGAGAATTGCGTTACTGTGTTAACGAATTACATCCGGAAAAATGTGAATCTTACTATCAGTGTATGAAGTTAAACGAAACTTTTTTTGAAATTTCTCCTTGCTGAAAGAATTATTGTAATGTACTGAAATACATGTCTTCTCTAAAAGTTGTAAACAAATAGTTACTATTCTAAATATGAACTGATGGAAATTTGTGCTATCTGTAAGCACATGGTTTGACTAATAGCATATCCCGTGTCAGTGCCAGAGGTTTAATACTGAAGTATATCGATTTCTATTCTCTCACTCAACAATCGTCAATTAGAAAATTACTTGTCTTCTATAATTTAGTTACTGTTTCCTTATTCGTATCTCTTACTCGTATATGTATCTGATGAAATGAATGCTTTCCAAGGTTTCAGATAGGTCCTGCACATACCTGTGAAGTTTACACTGGATTATATCTACATATTATTACACGTCAACTTCTGAAAATCGCGGAGAAAATATTTCTCTACTACACGATGGCAAGATCTTATCAAATCCTCAGGACATCTCAAATTTGTTTAATTCTTACGTCTCAGAAGTAGGTAAAATAACGAACACAATATATCCAAATCATTGTCCTCCAATTATATCCACGCATGTACCCAATTCTATGTTCACTTCCGAAACTAACTCCAGTGAAGTCATGAGAATCATCAGCTCACTAAAAAATAAATTTTCAACAGGCATAGATGATATACCCGACTTTATTGTTAAATTTTCGTCCCACGCTATATTAAATCCACTCATAAATATTTTTAATAGTTCTTTATCGGAAGGGGTGTTTCCCAACATATTTAAGAGAGCTAAAGTGAAACCTTTAAGTTTGCTTCCTTTCTTGTGTAATTTTGGAAATTACCGACCAATAGCTCTACTACCCACTTTCTCAAAAATCNAATATCTCTACTACCCACTTTCTCAAAAATCCTAGAAAAATTGTTCTATAAGCGTCTTCTAGATTTTTTATCAAAAAATAACATTCTCTTTGACGATCAACACGGTTTTAGGAAATCCTTCAAAGCTTCAAGCGCCATATTTTCCTTCTTAAACGATGTTACCACATCTCTTGACCGTGGAGAAAATCCTCGGGTTGTTTTTCTTGACTTATCCAAAGCATTCGATGTCATCGATCACGGAATTCTCCTTTCCAAATTGCATTCTTTAGGCATTCGTGGACTTCCACATCAATAGCTAACTTCTTATTTAAAAATTAGATATCAACAGGTAGAAATATCCTATATTAAAAATAAAATACTTCAGCGTTGTCTTTCAGAAACAAAGCCACTTATTTGCGGAATTCCCCAAGGTTCAATTCTCGGCCCTATACTCTTTTTATTGTATGTGAACGACATGTCATCATCCACATCAGATTGCAAAATGGTTCTTTTTGCTGATGACACTAATTTACTATGTAAACACGCCAATGCTCAAAAAGTTTTGTCTAACCTTTCGACTTGGTTCCATGCAAATCGTCTCATTGTAAACACTGACAAAACAGTGTCTATGTCATTTTACAATAGTAATACAAAATCTTTACCCCAGGTTTCTCTTTCTTGAAACGGAACACAATTGAAACTGTTACGAATAAAAAATTCTTAGGTCTCCATATTCAAGACAACCTCAAATGGAATTGTCACGTTGACAATCTTAATTACCAATTAAGCAAATTGTGTTATGCATTCCGAATCTTAGTTAACGCAGTTAGTCCACGTATTTCCCGTTGCGTATATTTTGCAAACGTTTACTCCCATTTACGTTACGGCATTACCTTCTGGGGTAATTCCGGTCAGAGTATTCAAACTTTCAGAATTCAGAAGAGGATAGTTCGGATAATTTGTAAATCTCACCCCCGAAACTCTTGTAAACCTTTATTCAAGGAATTAAATATCTTAACACTTCCCTGCATTTATATTTATGAAACAGTCGTGTTTGTTAAGACCGAATTACTGAAGTGCCACCCTTTCTTTATACGAAACAGTCTCGTTCACGAACACTATACACGCAATAGTAGTAATATTCATCGCCCTAGAGTGTCAACCACTCTTTGCCAAAAAGGACCTTATCATTCGGGAATCGTTCTATATAATTCCCTGCCCAAGAATATAAAAGACATTATGAAATTGAATATCTTCAAATCCGCGGTTAAAAACTACCTCCTGCACCAGTGCTTCTACACTGTAAAAGAATTTATTGATTTTAATAAAAGTTAAATTCGTCTTGTACTTTATCACGCCATTGCTGTAGCACTTTTTAAATAACTTATAACAATTTCAAAAACTATTTTCTTGCATGATTGTGTTGCCGTATGGCTCATATTAATTTAGTTTTATGTGTACTCAACTTTGGCACGGTTGTGTACACTACTGATAACAAAAAAGGGCCCATTAATTTTTCCCACGCTCTGACCAGTTTTGGATCTGTTAAGTTTGCAACGCCTCTCTCCTCGTGCTTCCCCTTCGACTGGGGAAGTTTCGTTTGACCAATCGTAGATCTATTTGAAACGGCTCTCATATTTGGAAGACTAATAGAAGACATCGTNGGTAAATCGTAACGAGATAAAATGTTTCATTACACCGCTATTAAAGAAATATTTTGTATTTTTTTATTATACACATTTTGGACTTCTATAACAAAAATATTCTGTATATTCTTGACTTCAATAAACTTTACCATTCTCCATATTTAAAACACATCTCGAGATTCGTTGTCTCGCAAAGTCTTCATAGGCAATGTAAAATATATTAGAGTTTCTGTAAAAAACGTTTGCGTAATACTGTGATAAAATATAGCTTTTAACAGAATTTGAATATAATTGCAAGATATCGTATGGAATTGGTATAATTCGAATCACAAATTACTTATAAATATTCCTATAATTTCTTATATTTATACAGTGAAGTAAAGAAATCAAATCTCATTGCCTACAAATGATGTGTATTGTCGAAAGTAATTTCACATAATTTGCGATTCTCTTAAGTTTTTCATATATGTGAAAAGGAATTAAATAACTATAGAAAACGTTTGTCTAAAATATGAACTAATAACACAAACGTTTAATTCTCANAATTCTCGAGTTATAAATAATATAAAACTACTTAAGGAACAAATAAATTACATCTTCTAGTGACATATTTATCCACAATATAACAATTTGGTAGTAATCGTGCAACCTAAAAATATAATCAAAGATAATATGAAAACCTCGTTTGAGATATGAATAAATAAAAAAAGACAAATCCCTTTTATTTATTCCAATCAAATTGAAATGTATTAACTCGTATTAATACCATAGGTTCTTTTCTTTTTTCATTCCTACTTCTCTCACTCTGTCATTCGTTCCTTCTTTCCTTTTCTTCTCTTTTCGCTTCTTCCTTTTTCTTTTCTTTTTCTTTCTTTCTCTTTTTTTCTTTCTTTCTCTTTCTTTCTTTCATTCTTTCTTTTCTTGTTTCTTTCTTTCTTTTTCTCCTTGTTTCTTTCCGCGTTGTCTTTCTTTCCTGTTCATCTTTATTTAAAAGCAAATGTTTCCAATATCTTGTCTTATCTGATCATACAAGCATTACTACCCGAGGTCTAAAACTATCCAAGTGTAATAAAGACGTGTAGTTTTTCAACCTCTGTATTTCTATTCTTAGCAAATCATACGAATACGAATGCTAATTCAATGCCACGAATACTGTTAGTTTAATTCAATAAGTGCATATAACTTTTTTCTTTATTAAGTTTTGTGCTCCAAATGTATAATATGCTAAATATAGATGCTATATGAATGTATTTTTATTGAAAATATTGTTTAGATATAAATTAGACAATTAAGGCATATCCATTTCCTATTCAATATTTTTATTACAATTAAGTATACTTTTACATAGTTCCAACTTCACTTATGTTGGTGAGCGTAGTAAACAATGCTATGGTGTATTAACATATCACACTTTTCATTCAGAATTAGATTCTCTCGAATTGCTTTTTGTATTATTGTTTTCTTTAAATATTTGTAGAATTGATTGCGTTTTAATTCAACACTGAATAATTTCTGCATGGGTTAATTGAAATTACAAAAACCTTAAATTTTCCTTGTGAAATATATTATTGAATACTATCATTCACAATGAACAAACTAAAAATAACTTAAGAGATCAAGTATAGAAATTATTTAAAAGAAACTTTGAACTAATGAACTAAGGAATAATTAGACGTCGTATACTTAGGAAACGTTTCAACGTAATGCAGATTGAACTTCGAAAGTGTTCCAACTTTATCTCCTTTAGTAGCTAGCCACATTGCCAGATTGGTCGTAATGCGACGTTGCCGCATTGCCAATTGCTCAGTGTATGTTTTAAGATTTTCCTAAGCAATGTGAGAGCATGAATTAAGATTTCGTTCATTACAGCTCCCAAACAGATATTACGAGCTGAATTGTGGTATAAACCATTTTCAAAAATCAGTTCACAAGTGTCACCGGGATTCGAACCCACTTTGTGATAACAGAACAATCATAGCAGTGCTTTACTGTTCTCAGCCAATTACACTTTTGCTGGAGCAGGTAAAATGTCTGTTGAAAAATTCGAACAAATAAATAGCCATTCAAGTCTGCGTGTTTTAGTCGGTTTGACAATGAATGACATTCTTTTTTTCTTGAATTGCCTGTTGCCATACCGTCTGCTTTGATGGTTGATTCACATTCTTAAACATTTGTGAAAAATGTACTTCGCACCTAAAACTTTTTTCAAATGATAATATTTATTCTATCAGATAGTTCATTCATTTACAAATTAGTATTAATGTTTGAATTATTTAAGGATATTCACATAGTGAAGCCTTTATAATTTAATTACTTACATATTTATTGGGAGATACGTTTGCTTCACCCGATAAAAATTAGATAATAGTCTTTGATTAACGTTTAGATGTTGGAGTGTAATTTTACCTTTTAGTAATGATAAGGTATAAGAGTTGGTTAAAACAGATCTGTCAACCTTTCCCAAAACATGCTAAATTTATTACCTTTAGTAAACTTATAAAATTTTTCTTTTCCCCCCAATTAATGATATATTGTTGTACGGTATCGGAAGTAAAAATGTTTTATAGCCATAGCTAGTCATACACAATAGCACATGTATTCTCAGAAAGCAGTTACAAAATACATACTACCATTTGGAGAAAAATACACTAAATATCTGGGAGCAGGCAAGGGATCAAGCCATCAATTCCAATCAATGGCACCCTCCCCCCGAAGATAATAATAAAATAGTTAGCTACATGTTATGATATCAAAAGAATTTCAACAAATGTATATCTAATAGAACACAAAAACGTTACTTCAGAAATAAGTACTATTATCCAATCTTTAAATTATTTAGAGAATGTTGCTAATAAACCATAAATATTAAAATAACTTCGAATTTGAGACATTAGTATTAGTGAGAATGCCACCACCAGACTAGAGCATGCATGAAAAAATTGTACTTCAATCAGTATTAAGAGTAGTAGATCAATGATGTATTAAAGTATAAAGAGAATTGGCCAATAAATATTCAAAAGAATTATATTTAAAGAAACAAATTATGGAAACTGAAACTCACTTTAACTTTCATTCGAATCAATGATGTTGTAAAAGCAACAGTGTGGCGGGTAGCATTTAATGGCGGATTTGAAGACAATAAATTGAATACTATCTTTTATGACCATTGGCAGAATGATTCCCAAATTATTTGGCCCTTCTTGGCAAAGAGCGGTTGACACACTACCTTATTATTATCCCTATCGCGAGTATTGTGTTCGTGAATACGGCAGTTCCTCATGACTATTATACCATTGACTATTTACCCATTGCTCTTATTTTAGTACATTGTGTTCCCTTCAGATTCTACTATATCCGCTACCTCGTGAAATGTAATTACGCTGCTGATTCTTTGTGTGCGTAGTCTCAATTTCTTATGTCTGTCTGCAGGTATTGCAAGATATTGTTTACTACATGTTGTAGTATTGAAATTACAGTCTGAAGTAAATTAGTCATTAATCATGTCTATTTTTTACCTAAAATGGCTGGTTTATGAACATGTTAACCCATTTGTCTGCCTCTTGTGTTACATGTCTGGTAAAAATTTGAAGTTGTGTACTAAATATTCAGCAATAATTAGTGTATATGTTTTCATCATTTTTGTATGTAAAGATCTGAAATAAAGAAATGGATGTCCTAATATAATATCTTGTTATTTAGCAACATTTCCTTGAATATTTATCATACCTCAAAACTGTATCCTCAAATGATAACTTTAAATGCAAGTAATTGTCAGTAAATTTCATCGTCAGTGAGCATAATAGCTCTAATCTGACATTTAGAATCAAAATTAAAATAAATTCATTAGTTTTTAATGCATGAGGAGGAGCAGGAGGAGGAGGGATTGGGAAGATGTTGCCAACCGCAATACGAATGTACAAAATTTTGCTCTTCGCGGTTGGTATGGTTGTCAGAATGACACCACGTGACCGCGGACAAATAACAAGTCTCCGTCAACCATTGAGTGCCGCTTCTTGTTTGTTATGTGTTCTGTGTGCTGAACAAGGACTTATATCGTGAAAGAGTAACATCAGTCAATCTCAATGAGCAAAAAAATATTTAAATAACTGTTTGGTACTATTTAGTGAAAATATGGTTTAAAAAAATTCATTTATTTCGTAAACGTATTTGATTCATAAATAACATAAGTAAAATATACAACTTTAAGTTATTTACACTTCTTTTAAATTCAAAGATGGTGTGGCAAATTATTATAATGAAACAATTAAATAGAATATTCTCGAACTTTCCCTTATTTCATTAAAGTGGCTCTTTGGTGGGCCTATGCAAAATTTATTAGTGATTCGATTGAGTAAGTAGATCCAAGAAATTGCCATGAGCAAACCACCCATCTTTGAATACGGGTAGTATTTTAAAGTACTGACGAGAGAACCGAATTGGCATGCCTATTTAATACGGTATAATTATGAACCAGCCGGTTGATAAGTCTACCACAACGAGCGAGCAACCAAGATGCAAACTTAGTCGACCAGCTGGTTCGATTACAAGCAAGAAAAAACTCCTACTACGCTTCAAAGGAGTAACCAATGAAACGATGCCCTTCTTAGAAGCTTCTCGAACATCGCCTCCCAGTGACTGATTCAACATTTGGAGAACAGGGGGCTCCTATCGCCACTCTCTCGCAAGGTGTCATCGTCCGTGTGTTAAATCACAAACTTTTTGGGTAATTTTCAGGTTACCTCTTGGCGGGGACCTGAAAAGTTGATGTATTGCTGCTTTATGGTGATAAGTTGTGAATCCTACTTCAATCCACAGCTGTTGCGTCAGTGATTATCCGGGCAATAATGGAAACTCGGAGGGACTTCTATATCAACTGAGAAACCTACCTCGAACACTCATGGCTCAATGAGTTAGTAAATTCTAACTATTCATGTTTGTCACCTAACAAACATTTCATCTCGTTAAATGTAGAGTAACATTAATTAGATATCTCTATGTAGGATCTATTAACTTCAAGTCACAATGTGTAAGAATTAATCCTTGTAGATTGATCATAATTGTTTTTATGCACTTTGAGATTCCTTAAGCATTCACCATGTTTGATGAATAACTTGAAAAGTAATGTTCATATTGCAATCAAACTAGGGTTTCACATACCTATGATTGCTTTAATGTTTTACTGAAATTATCAAATAACTCAGTCTGATAGTTTTCATACTATTAGCACTTTAAGCAGGCTTAACAGAGAGTTTCGCCACTTTGAATTTCTGTAGCCCCTTCAAGTTAGGATATCTTCTGAACTCCTGAAGCGGATTTTGATTATTCATACATCAGATTACTCAGAATTCACTGTGAAATGCTATTGCTGTAATCAATGTATTGCATAAATGAATGTTTAATTATGAATTTCTGAGATGCACGAAGTTGGTAAAATCTCATTCAACTATACCTTATCTTATCTGTCTTTCAAAACTGATGCTGCTGTCTTCGCCTCAAACTTGCAATTGTATCACTAAATAATCCGGGTTAGAAACCTTGTAAATTTATGTGTATTTTGGGGGAAATATTGCGGAATTTTTGTAATGTTGAACTTGTGTATTAAAAGTATTGTTTATTGAACTTGAACTGCTGTGTGGGGTCAATTCATCATCTTAGTCACCTTTATTCATCAAAACTCGGGGTATTTATAAATCCTTTCATGTGGTACTGGTACACTACAAGTTCTCAACTTTTTAACACATTTGATCAAAATTATTTTGAATACAATTTTTAAATTTTCCTAATAGTAAAACAGTTATTTCTTTTCTACAAAATATTGAAGTTATGTAACATAATTTTTTTCCACGCGTAACAACGCACGATACAGAAAATTCAAAAATATTTGTTTTCTATTAAGCCGATAAGATTAACTCCTCGAGGGTCTTTCTCTTAGATAAAATAATTCATTGTTAGTATTCGGTCATTTAAAAAATTATATCGTGAAGTGTATTATTATATTTAAACAAATTTGTTTGTATTCTTCCCTTACACTCTCCCACATATGGGTAAGAGCTGTAGGAATACGTTTCGACGAAGTCAACACTTAACTTCTACGTGCCCTTCAGTTTCTCTCTCAACGACTTGATAAGTTAAAGCAACAAGTTCACGTTTTATTTTCGAGCCTGAAATTGTTTAATCTAAGTTGGAAAAAATTCATAGCATGGAACTTTATTTGTATATTTCACTTGCATCCCTAAGAAGGATACCTTTAATCCTGTGAAAAATCTCATGCAATCCAGACCGGGAGATTGAAATCTTCCCTGGTAGTTGAATGAAGTAAGGTGAGGGTCGTAAAATTAAAGTTTACAAAGCAGATAAAATTACACAAAAATACTTTGCTTATTAATAAAAGTGTCTTCAAACTATATAAATTCATATTTAACATATATGCGTGCTCTTAAGGCACAAATGTTTTTCGGTAAGCTTTCACACTACGAGAAAAGAGAAGGCAAGAATCAGAAGCAGTCCAACCGATTAAGAATTCAATGTTGTATAGAAAGATCAGCAGAACTACCCGGCGTTTCTCGGGATTTGAAAAGAAAACTTAGTCAGTACTGGACATTCCGGTATTAAAAACCTGTCAATAGGTCTGGAATTCTTCAGATCATTTTGCCTGGTGTTACCCGAGGTTCTTATATAATATTCTAAATTCATGTTAGTTCCCATATTTTTCTATTTTCGTGGTATTAAATTTTCACATTTGTTAGTTTCAAAAATTAAATACCACGAAGAAAACCTATCGAAATTCTCAGGGTTTTCAGTATTGTATGTTTGCATGAACATAATGACGTATTATTTTAAAATCCAGGAAGAAGGAAAATACAATTTACATCGGAAGCTTAATAAACAAAAGGCGTTAAGACTTCTGAATTTTTGTTCCTACACGAATGATAGGGAAGTAATGCTCGTTTCAATGAGTATACGAAAAGCAAACATTTCCAAACCGATCGAGCCCCTACGCAACAATGAATAAAACTTGCGAGAGAATGAAACGCAACAATGGATTCTCATAAAAGACACACCAACTTGAAAACGATTCTACCCCCTTCTCCCATTATAAAATAAAATATCGAAAAATTCAAAATCCCGTTTCTAGATATTTCAGTTAGCAATGTTGAAGTATAAAAATCTATCTGGTACCTCAGTTCGTGAGATATTCCAAAAAAAGTGGAAATTAAAAAGTAATGAAAATGGGGGATGGGGTGGATTTTCGAAATCTCAAGTAGACAGTGCTCTTCTTAGTGTTTTGAACGTCCGGTGTGCAAATTTTCATCGTGCTCGAATTGAGACTGAAGATTTATATAAAAGACGTACTAACATACATACACACACTCCGCCCGAGACACTCTTCTTTATTTATAGAGATTTAAAACTTTTCAAATATTTATTGGAAGTCTCCTTCTTAACTGTCCTAAAAGAAAAACAAATGAACCCTGGCCACGCAATTATCCAAGTATTTTTCCTGCCAAATGCACGCTTTAGATTGTAATGGCAATAACTAATAACTCTTACAAAATAAATACCTGCCCGCCCGGGTTTTGGGAGTGGGTAGAGCAAAAAAAGAAAAGGTCCTTCATCATCCACCCTCTCCCTCCGCGCCGCCCCGGGAGCGAAGCACCAGTGGAAGTAGCACCCATGCGACTACGCCATTGGTTTCGGAGACGCAAGCACCGCCCTGGTGGCGTGGCAGGGCGCCTAACACCATCTCCCCCAGTTCATCCCCACCACGCCGACGAAGCAACGTGACTGTCGACCATGGCTTCGTGAGACAGTGCCAACGACACCCTCGCAGTAGATGGGTCCATGTGTCCATGTGAGAGCGGTGATCACTGGCGTGTGTATGGGGGATTGAGACGGGACTCTTGTGTTCATGAAATCATAAACGTATTGGAGTGTTTGAAAGTTCTCTGCTTCTTACAAAATAGTGATTCCCATTTGTTGATCTCCACTGAAAATTGATCCGAAAACGAATAGAATTTAACGAAAAGTAAAATTTGCGTAAATTAGGAGTGAGGTAGGGAAGAGAAGAATTTGTTATGATTTGAAACACAATAACAAGAGATTTCAATCAAAAAGTTATCGAGAATTGCGAGTGTGCTTTTAGTCTTTAATGGGAGAACCAAGAATTCATTGGTGTTTAAGTGATTCTTGTAGGAAAAACATATTGGAAATTAGGAATAGAAATCATAATATTCCTCTCAGAAAGATAGATATATTGAGAATGTAATTCAGAAAAGAAATGGTGATGAAGGCAGTAATGTAAACTTAGTTGGAAAATTTAGAAACGTCTTGGGGAAGAGAAAAATGTGAGTATTTTGGTGCAGAAGAAATGTGCAGATATTACAATCACCCAAGGAAGAACCAGACATTTCTGATGTTGACATATCAATACTTAAATGTGTGTATTTTAAGTTTAGTTTTCTATCTTGCTTTCTTCCATGTAGATGTAAATAAGTAGATGTCCTTACAAATTGGATAAGGTAAATTCAGAAGACAATGGAATGACATCACTCGATGACAACGTACATATCTCGATGAGTGGCTTCACTCACTACGTAATATTTTTGTGACACGATTATTAATAATTTTCCCGTGGATTTAAATATTACAACTAGTTTATGATAAGTATTATCGTAAAAAGAATTTTGTCGCTAGGTATCAAATTTTATACGCAAAGTGTTAGTCTTCCTGCGAAAGATGTGCTTCTGACCTTCTGAAGTGTCAGTAGGCATTAAGTGATGGCGGGAGTATTATGAGCTTAACAAGTATTGAAGAAAGCTTTTACTAGGAGAACATTCTAACGGTCGCCCGAGATATTGTGAATTACGGAAGAGATGGAAACCCCAAAGTAACCAAAAAAGTAAAAACATCTAGTGGTTCCCAGCTCTAGAGAAGAGATTTTACTCTCTACTAGAAGAGTAACTCACGTGAATGGAACAATGAACAGTGACATCCGTTAGCTAAATGATGTTAAATCCGGTAATTCAGCGAAGAGAAATTAGGATCAAGGTCCATTGACCATTGTAGGAGTCATTGGATTACTCTGAATTCCATGTTCTGCTCATCACAAACTTGTAAACAACTCAAGAGGATCGAGGTCCATGAAAAAGGGTTTGAAATCGCAGAATTACTGAAGGAACCTCAGGAACAAAATTATATATAGTGATTGTCGATAAAATAAGTGAATCGTTATAAACCGCGAAATCTGCCCAAATCTGTCAGATCGCTGATTCATGCGAGGAATTCCGCCATAACATCCTAATCGTGTGTCGTCCCGAAGGTGAAATGGCGAGTCGTGGCGCAGTCGTGGCGACGGCGAGTACCCAACCTCCACGGCGATCAGACGCCTTCTCCATCGAGAAATTGCTCGCGTCCATCCCATCGCCCAGCGGAGGTCGAGGAGTGGACGGGCAGAACGTTGTGTCGGTGGCTGAGGAACGCACGTTCATCGCCACGGCTGACTCGTCGTCCGAGGCAGCAGCGGCAGCAGCGGCAGCAGCAGCGGAAGGACCGGAAATCAACGAAGCACCTGCAGTCGGTTCCACCTCGGAAGATATGCGTGCCAGTCCACGTGAGTACACACAGCTTTCCATGCAGCTCTGGTAAAGTTCGCTTTTTACGGACTTATGTAGAGTTTCTTTAAATCAAAAACATCGACTCCACGACTTTCACCACAAATATTCGAGTGGAATGAGTTTATCCGACACGTCATTCCGTTCATCACATTAATTTAAGTGAATTCTTAAAGATTTGGAAAATTGAGGTTGTTGAATGGGATCTGAGGCGCCGTACTATATTATTCGATGAATTGTTTGTACCAGGGACTCCACCACAAACTATCAGGAGATCAAGGGAGCCAGGGCTCTAAAACGTTCGAGAACCACTGCTGTTGCCTATGGTCATTGTTAAGATTATAATTGATATAATGGTGGCACCAGAATCCAAACGCAAACCTTTCGTTCTTCGAAATCTCTGGACTAGCAAGTCTAGGGATGCAGCTTCATTTCTACCTACAGTTTGGGGAACAAAAATTTGCTGTCCCTCCACTTTTAAAACGGTGTAGATTGAATGACAATAATTTGCTTGTTTTTTATATACATCAAGCTCAATATAATCGAAACTGAAACAATGGCATTCCAGAAAAGTGACAATTCCTCAGAAAACATTTTTTTGAACTAATATCAGGAATTCATGATTAATTTCTTGGATTGTATTAGTGGATGTATTCAGCCCTACATATTTTGTTTTCTGAAATACTGTAAAACAATAGACCTGTTTTTACACCCCATTCTTTACGAACTCCTTCATTTCGTTATTTTTTCGTGTATTTTTCCTTTACAGAGGATTTTTACTGTTCCCAAACTGTAGACATTTCCGTAGTCTTCAGTTATCAATATTGTTTTAAATTTTGGCTTGCGTCATCCGAGCTTCGCATAAAAGTCGATTCATGTCGTGGCGCCAATTGCTTTCAGATAAGAGATTGTTACAGTCCTTTTATCCGTGTCCATTTACTTGGTTTACGAATGTACACCGAAAACCTCGGAATAAATGATTAAATGAAGTAAAAAAATACATTTAGGACTTCATAATTTAAAGGTGGCTGAATAACTGTAAATTGAGAATATTCTCCTGTACTTCCCATTCCACTACTACTTTGAGCAACTGGTTATTCAATGGAGACCGAAGTAAAGCTGATTACTTTTTCTCCTGCGGATGTGATCGCAAATTTTTAACAACTGCATTTAGAGCATCGTCGAAGTCATTCCCTATTATCGGATTTTTTACAATAGACTCCTCAATTTGAACTGCTGTAGAGAGCATAAAAATTCATAGACAAAATTATTAACACAATTAAATTTGTCATGTTCTTCTGCATATACTTAAGTAAAAAAATAATTCTAAGAACGAATAATACTGTTTGAAAAAACAGAAATGTTTCAAAAAATGCTAAATTTTTACCGTTTTTCCCGATACGTCGACTTTACAATTTTTATAAATTAAACTAAAAGTGTCAAAAATAATTCTCATTCAGCGAATGATTACTATTATGTTTGTGACAACATTAAAAAATTTTGAGCTTCTACATGCAAAATATAACGAGTTATTAACTTCTTTCAAAAACATTGCTAAAAATGACAAGGCACATGTTTTCGGAATAAAATTTATACTGTCGCCTACAGCAAAATGCCGTAGTAGTTAAAATCAATGAATTTAAACGTTTACAACTTATTATGTTACCACAAACATGTGATGCACAGAACTATGTTCTCATGTGGTGACCAGCGGTACTGCAGCGGTGAAGTACAGTCTGGTCCTGCTGTTGTCGCGCGCATACCGCCACACAGACTGGAGTCCACAGTTACATATCGATTACGCGAAAGATATAGAGAACACTTCATGTCATATTATTTTACTCCAAAAATATCATAATGTTAGCCTAATCTTGATTCAAAGGTTTATAGTACGCACTTACTAAATATAGGTAAATTTATTAATTATCAAGAGTATGACTGGGGTCTTCGACTTGCAACGACATGCTTTTACGACGGTCAACATTTAAAAATCCTCTTATTTAAATCAACCGCTTGCATATATGCACATTCATGTTAAATAGAAGTGTAATGTGTAACAACAAATAAATCGAAAAAGAAAATAAGTCCCAACTTACATCGGAATCTACTTGCGATGGATCTCGACGCATTCAGTTGACTTTTTGGGAAATGTCACACAGTCGTAATGAATGAATATTTTTAATATTGTTTCATTGTATTAGGTACGAACAACAAATAACCTTCAGTCTAAGACACGCTGCATTTCTAAAAATGTTGACATCCCTTCCTTTAGAAAAAGGCATTACTTAGCGAAATATCCCAAAATTTCAGTACCGTTTTATTGTAGTATGAGCGTATACTACAATATATCAAATATATAAGAAAATAAATCGTATGAAATATATGTAAAGTATGTTGAAAATGTCAAAATACTGTATCTCTGTATCCTTGCTATATTATTAGGTACACATGTTGAAAATTCTTTTGGTTAAACATATTTAATAAGCACCGAAGAACTGAAAAGAGATCGGTGCAAATTAGTAGTAAATAGTTAGTTGTAAATCAGTTAAGAACTACATTTCATCTTATTGACCTAATATACTTGCTTTGCTCGCTGGGGGTTTTACCCCCAATTAAGGGGCTGCACCCTTCCCAATGTGTTTTATTGCCTTAACTTAATAGAATAATTTTATCATCTTCTGTTCGATTCAAACATCTGTTCGGAATATATTCAATCCTCGACGCACAAATTAAGGAAAATATTTTTCATTAATACAGTTTGATGAATGAAGTATTACGAAATGTGCGTATAGCACATTCACCTTTCTTTTCGGGGCTACCATTATTCAATATATTTATTTTTTTATTCAAATTTTGGAAGTAGTGATGTAAAAAGAACATCTAAATATTGACAAGTTTACTTAGAGAATTTGGTTAAAACTTATGTTAGGTTAAATCGTAACAAACAAAAATATTTCTTTGCGTCAATATCATAATATACCCTGTACTTCTTAAGAAACAGATTATTTTGAATTATGTTATGTAGACAAAATTGAATAAAAATTTAATACTACCCCCAGCAGATTCGAACAGTCGACCATCTGATGTTTAAATTGAACTAAAAGTTTCAATTTAAATTGAGTTTTAAATAGCTACGGCAATGGGCATAAATTTTAAAAAAGTGAAATGATATTGTCTAACATAAAGTGGTACAATACTTCTTTAATTTTTCTTTATACTTTCCATAAACGTAGATTTCATATCTAGAATTAGATATTAAAATAAACGAACAGAAAAGATTAAATGGAAAATACACAAGTGAAAAACTGCAAATTTATGTTTGAATATTCTTGAAGTTTGCCACTGCAGTAGGCAACATTGATGTAATTATTACCAATTAATGAAACACCCTTTTCACTTTCTTGCATTAATCGTACGAACCTTAATTTGTCGAGGCTGGAAACCAATGTCCTTTCAAAACATATAAATGTGAAATTTCGAGTCTCATGTTACATTTATTCCCTGTTAATTGGTTATTAAATATTAAAAAAGATCTTAAACACACGTACAGAATGAAATAATAAACCTAACATATTCTCAATAAATATTCTACATTATTATATTGGATATTGATAATTTATTCTTTGAATTTGTAGCTTTTCATTTCCATGTCTCAGTTTAAATAGCTGTGATGTAAGAAAATTTCACCCTCTGCGGCTAACAACCGCCCTAGTATTACAACCTGTTAGTCGCAAACAACCGCGGTTGTAATACTAGGGTACAGCAATCTGAATCCTATCCAAACGCTGTACCTCCGATCTCGGTAAAATTCTCGATGTGTCTAGTGAGTAAACTCACAGAAAAACTGAACCTTACTGGCACTCGTCATTCGTGATACTTAGCTGGCCGAAACGAGGTACATACATACATGATTCAGGAGTTCCATCGATGTCGATGCTTCCTCATCATCTCGTATCCGTGCATTTGCCACTTCGGGTATGGTTAGCTAGGCCTGCTTTAGATCTGAAGCTTTTACACATACATACATACATACATACATACATACATACACACACATACACACATGCACACACATGCACACACATGCACACACATGCACACACATGCACACACATGCACACATACATACACACACACATACATTACATCTTAAGAGGATTCCACCATGGCCGATGATTCCAACTCCTCCAATTGTCTTCTACACATCGCGTTCCGTTGGTGACTGCGTAGACCTGCGAGATTTCGACACATTCTACCACATGGTCGACATTGCAACGGGTTGCTGGCAGTTGTGGGTGCTGTAAGGATCTGACTGTTTGGTTGACCCAGTGTTGGCTGTTCGGTTAATGATTGAAATGTTGATTTTGATGTTTGAGGTAACTTCTTTTTAATAGGTAGATGTCTGTTTTCAGATAAGATTTCTCATGAATTTCGGGTATTTTTTCAGGATGACGATTTCTCATATGGCTAGTGTATCCTGATTTGGTTTTGTATGAGGTGTTACATATTGAACACTGTGGATTTGGTGTGTTAGTACGCCGGACCTCTTCTACTTCATCTCTGTGGGCTTGGGTAAGGTGTGAGTTGACGTACCGTCTGCCAGTTTTACCTTTCTTATGAAATCACACAATGGACACTCCCAGATGAACTGTTCTTCAATGTCTTGCCTTTCTTTCCTTATTATTTCAGCTTCTCTTATTTTGAATGTTTGATGTTGTTCAATATTCTTGTTTATTTTTGTGCGCCATTCTTATCTGTTGGATGCCAATTCTCTCCATTCCGTGATATTAATATTTTCCTCTTTTAGGTCTTGTTTGAGCAGATCAAACCATCTTTTCTTTGGTTTATTTTGAGGTCTTTTTCCTTTCTTCAGTTCCGAGAAAGCAACTTGGTGTGGGGTTCTATTTTCGCTCATGCGTCTGACGTGCCCCGTCCATCTTAGTCGTTTTGTTTTGATTATATTATAGTACGTTTGTTCTCTTCAGTACTTCCTCGTTTGGTACCTTATCTCTCCATGATATTTTACAAATGGTTTTTAGACATTTCATGTGGAAGCAATTTAATCTTCTCAAGCACCGTCCAGGTTTCAGACGAGTATAATAAAGTGCTGAATACTATGGTTTGGTAAACGAGAAGTTTGGTCTTGAGATTTCGTTCGTGTCGCTTCCACACTCTTGAGTAAAGTTTTTGAAAGGTCTGACTTGAGGAACTTATTCTGTAATTGATTTCATTTTGGACATAGCCATTGTTTTGGAGATGCTTCCAAGATAACTGAAGCTGTCAACCGTCTTGATTTTTTCGCCTCTTAGAAAGATGTCTGCTGGTGTAATGTTGACGAACACGACTTCTGTTTTAGTTTGGTTCACCTTAAGTACAAATTTTTTAGCTTCCATTGTGAAAGTGTTCAAGAGTTTTTGAAGTTCATGGGGCGTTTCTGCATTTAGAGCGCAGTCGTCAGCGAACATTAGGTCGGCGATTTTGACTTCTATTGTTTTAGTTTTTGCTTTTAAATTCCTTCGCTTAAACATGTTGTAGTCACTCCTGAAGTTGATAGCGACACCTCCTTGTGATCTTGAGCTGATATTTATCATGATGGCTTCCATATATAGTACAAACAGTAACGGTGCCAGAACACAACTCTGTTTAACTCTACTTGTTATACTGAAGGGAGGATTCTTCGTTTCTTCCACGCGGACTAAAGCAGTGGTTTCGTGATGCATGGACTTTAGGATTTCCAGCGTTGTTGGTGGGCAGTTTGCTCATTCGAGAACCCTGAACAACATCTCTGTCCACGGAATCGAACGCTTTCAAAATGTCCACGAATGCTATGCATAGACCCGTCCTTTGTTCGATAGATTTTTCTATTAGTTGACGAGCTGTGAAGATTATATCGATGGTTGATTTTTCAGCACGGAATCCGCATTGTGTGACCCTCAATACTGTGTTGATTATAGGATATAGACGGTTGTAGATAACTCGTGATAGAATTTTGCTAGGCACAGAGAGGAGGGAGATTCCTCTATAGTTTCCACACTGGCTTTTTCTGCCTTTCTTGTGTAAAGGACTCTTTCCAATCGTTTTGTGCGGACTTTTCTGACCATATTTGTTTAAATAAAGTGTGTAGCGTGTTGATGGTTTCCAGATCTCCCGCTTGTAACAATTCACTTGTGATTTAATCTATTCCTGGACATTTGTTGATTTTTAAAAAGATTTTAGAGCATCTTTGATTTCCGTTACGTCAGGTGGATCATCTCGAGGCGTGTCATCAATGTTGTGCGTTATATTTACAGCGTGTGGATCTGCTTCTGTAATCTGGTTGAAAAGATTTGAGGAGTGTGTGTTCCATTGTCTCAATTTGTTGTCCTGTGATTCTATCTTTTGACCATTTTCGTCTTCTATCATGTTCAGTGTCCTTTTTACTGATCCTACTACTACCTTCATTCCTTGGTACAAACTATACGAATCACCTTGGTTGATAAATTTTTGTAGTTCTGCTTTTCTAGTTCACCAGTCATTCTTCACTTCTGATTGCTTGGTAACATCATCTTCGCTCCGTTTTGAATTTATTCCATCATTGAGGGCAGGGATTAGCTAGGAAGTATTCATGGGTTTCTTTCTTCTTGTTTAGGATTTCTTTGTTATCTTCATGACAATCGTCGAACCAGTCTGATCTTTTAGGTTTCTTCTTTGACAATGTTACAGTGGCTACTTTTGAAAACGCCCGTTTTATATTTGCCCATGTGTTCTCGACGTTTGTGTTTTCTTTCGTATTCTGGTGATTAAGTTCAGCAATTTTGGTTTTGAATTTTATTTTTGGGTTTGAACATACATACATAAAGAAAAATATACTCACTGTATTTCTCTGAGTGTCTTTGCAATGAACATAAAATGCAAGCAAATACAGTCAATTGTTGGATGTATTATAAGAGATTCAGAAATAGCGAATTTTATTAGACAAATTAATAAATACATTTAAAGTAAAACATAAAACATAGTAATGAAATATAAAATTAACCTTACATTCTGTAACGTAGTAAAAATTATTGTTTCTCGCCTAAAACGAAATTTTTTAAGACCGTAAACAAACTTTTGAAATGAATCAAGGAATCGATACAAATTTTCGCCGCCTGTTGCGTACATGAATTGGCAAGTCCACGCCTTATTGAAATTAAAAAAACACTGTATAATTTATAATGATCTTAGTTTTTGCACTTTTAATGATCGAAAAAAAACTAATTTTAATCTCAATTCTACAAAAAAATTCAAAGCGAATTTTATCAAACAAATCTAGGGAAATGATAAATTCTTAAGTATCTTACGTATTCAAAAACCCTCTATGGCAGTATAATAAGCATCTTTGCAATATAAATAAAATACAAATACGTACTTGTGCTAATCAAGATCACAAAAACTCATACGACGCATTCATTAGTAAAAGCTATTTTAACGAATAAAACCTCTACGTTTACGTTTGGCAACTTCTTTGTTATTCTTCAGATACCGTTTCAAATATGTCCACAAAGATCCATTTTTGTCATTTTATTTGCACAAAGACACAAAACAATTAAAAACACATGGAGTTTATTATAAACTGAATGTAAAATTAAAGCACACAATACTTCAACACGTCTACAAAACCTAAAATAACTTTCACTATTCACTATAAATTCCAATACTATTGGATCTGACGTTCGCCGCCATTCTACTATATTTTTGTAATCGAGGTAGCTTTGGCTTGTATTACATGGCACATCCACAAGGTAATGCCCGTTTGCTTCCCGTAATATTTATTCCCTGAAAAATGTACTTCAAAAATAAAATTCACGAATTTTTGGAATTTTATCATTCATTGCTATTCTATAGCTATGAGAAAACAACGAATTTCATGTTTCTACGATCTTATAATTTTGATTTATAAATCAGTGAGTTACCTATATGTAGATAAATAACGACTCGCTTTGCTTGCTGGGGGTTTTACCCCCAGACCCCCAGTTAAGGGGCTGCACCCTTGCGAAGGGTTTTTATCACCTTTATTTGTAAAAAAAGGTTTTTAACTATCCGTTTGAATAAATATGCTGTTGAGAATATACTCAAATCTCTACCTACTAATTATGGCTCATTCTTTATTAACTTGTGTTAAGAAATTATTAATTAAGTATATTAAGAAATTTCTGTACATCATGTTCAAATTGTTTTTTCAGGGTTAACTACATTAAATAAATTTGTCTTATAATAATTTATTGATAACGCTACGCACGTCAGGGGCTGTAACCCCCCCTCTCTCTCCCCCTGAGACAAACTGTTTGAGGTTTGCGACCGTTTCATGCCACCTAAAAAATTAACTCTTATTTCTAGATTGATATGATTCATACACACATACATGCACACACACACACACACACACACACATACATACATACATACATACATACATACATACATACATACATACATACATTTGTGACTTGAACATGTCTTCTTGTAAGATACCAGGAGTAAACTTACTCATTATGATGTTAAGAATATATTTTAATACTATTCGTACAAATTATGTGCCAAATTTTTCATTAGAACAACAATAATGAATTAAGTATTAGGAAAAATATCATTCAATATTTTTATTTTTCTTATACAACTTTTTGAAGTATTGTGATTTAAAAACAACATCTAAATATTGATAGTTATTCTTAAACATTAAGGTGAAAACTGATAAACATACCGTAATAAACAAAAATATTACATTACGTCTATGTCAAAATATGCCCTTTACTCCGGCGATTACGAATATATAATATATCCTGATTAAAAATTCCTTTACTTTGTAAGAAATGCAAATGTAATTTTCAAAATGAACGTAACATATTATTTCGTAAAATTTTATGCAGACAAAACTCAATAAAATGTGCAATGATACCCTCGAGTTTCGAACCTTCGACCTTCAGATGTCCACGCTCACTCCTTTCCTCTACACCACGTAATCTTTAGTACCAAAGAGAAATATATCAGGTGTAATAGAGCTTTATGTTCGATAACTTGAATTAGATTTGAAAGTAAACTAACAGAAGTTCAAATGGAAAATACACAGTTCCAAAACTTCAAACTTATAATATTCGAATAATCTATGACTTAGAAGCGTTCTGAAGCAATTATACAATGTGCATTACATATATCCATTCCTAGCATAATAGTGAAATTATTACGTAGATTAAAAGTTTCATAAACATTTAAAGGAACTGAATGAGTTAAATTGATACGAAACATAAATTACGAACTAACGTCATGTCTGCCGATTATCGTAACTTCGATTTACGGTTTATTTCCAAAGAAATCATGCATTTTGGAGAGAAATGTTTCGTACAAAAAATAAAATTCAACTATTTTCATGGCCTTTGACTTTTTCACCACTTCAATAGGACGCAAAACGCAAGCAACATATATTTTATGTAATGCGTCTAATAAAATTTTACAATCTTCAATATTAAATACGTTATGATGGAAAGGAAATGGAATAACACAAATGATGGAAGACATCATTTTCGTCACACATTAGTATTCTTCCGACATATCGAATTAAAGAGCGTTTCAACAACTGAAAGTTAACTCAATTATGAGTTGATTCTAACGCAAGCAATCACATATTTTGCCGTCAGCGCAGCGAAAGTCGGTTTGGTATTGTAATCCAATGTTGTCTTATGGCGTCTTCAATCCCCGCAAAATGTACTTCAAAACTAGAATTTTTGAATTTTTTGAATTTTGTCATTCATTGCAGTTCTGTAGCTACATGCATACCAAATTTAATGTTTCTAGGACTAGTACACATTATATTCAAATGGTTTAACTATCTATCTCATTAATAAAGAACTCATTTGTTCACCAGTTAACTTAAATATGTTTAACATTTTTTTGGAAACGTCCAAAACCTGCTTAAAATATTTAAACAAAATAATTTTATGTGTTCAAATGAATGAAGGTAAGAACCAAGGACGTAAATAACTAATTATATAAATTAAATCGCTCCCAAATCCCACTTTTGGCTACGGACAGCACTGAAGATCGAGCAAAATTGGAATGACAATAGCAAGAAACAAAACTTGATGAAATTCGCGCTCATGAGTTCTTCATTTGTCAATGTAAATCTTTTGGTGTCCATGAGATGTTGACATTTCCAAATTTTATTGTGTTTATATTAGTTCATGGGATTTGTATAGTTTGCACAAGATCAAGCGAAAATGTGACGTATTCCATCTTAATGACTGTATTTTTCAATTACATCTACAGCAACTTTCATCACAATGAAAAGATATTCATCATTTTATGAACTTGTCTTCTAGTGTTTGTTTTTCAAGATTCTGTGGAAAATTCTTTATTATCACCAAGTCTCTTTCATGGAGGTCGAAGAAATCTTATGAATGCGGTGAATACTCCTAGTATCGTCATCCTAGCATTTATGTAGCGTAAGATTTTTATACGGGGAACGAACCCATTAAATCGTTGTTCCGCGGTCAATACTCAACTAAGAGAATAGGCATGCTGAAGATGATAGGAGATCGCAGAGACACTCTTCAACAGTCTTATGATGTACAGACGGGTTTTCATTTCTTTAAGGAAGGGGGCCTATTCAATATTGACGGAGGACTGTTACCGTGAAATTTTTAACTGATTGTTTAAAATGTGAAAATTAAAATGAATATGTAATTCTAAATTCATGATGGTTCTTTTTAAAAACTATTAGTAATAGATAAGAGAAATAATACTTAAATTTCATTCAAATAAATGCCAAATTCCACCAAAGAACATATATGATCTCTCTCTTCCAATTTCTGCAAACTGTCGGATCATACTGTCAGTCCACAGTTCGAACACATTGAAATGCTCCCCACACTTCCAAAAATTATTTTCACAACGGAGCACGCGTAATATGTCATAGAGAAAATCATCCACATCTGCTATAGATGCTTGTATACAAGGCAGAGTTAAAAGGAAATGTGTTTTTGGTCCCTTTGTACTCTGCTCATTTAAAAATAAAAGTCACTGACACAAAAATAGAAGCATTAACATATATTTAACACTTATCAAAAGTCTCAAAGCTGATATTTTATTTGTATTGTTCGAAGCTTTGGCATCGCATCCTCATTGATACGAAATTTTTGGTACGTGACGAGGGATTCACATGGGAAGCTCAATTCATCAATCTTTATAATACGCTTGTATCCTTAAACCACGGAAGCAATTTTCGAAAACTCCAACTACAATCTGCTGCACATTATTTGGATACCTCGTTCTTATGTCTATCTGAAAAGATGAGGAAATTACGGAAAATTACTGCGCGAGATTAAATACACAAATACTTCAAATTACTAGGTGATATTGGCAAAAGTAGACAATACTTAGTATTTTCAAAAATTATTTTTATTAACACTAGGGATATGAGACATTATATTTGTGACTAGCAACCCGTCCAGGTTTCGTACGTATGTTTTTGTTATGTTACACTTTAACTCCTCTTTATATTTCACAATAGGCGAAAATATTTTTTTCAGGTAATTTCTTTATTCACATCGCAGCAAGGGCGACGCGAGTTCAGGATTATACTTTTTCAAATCTAAAGTATACCACAAATGATAATGATTACACTTACTATCTTTAGATTTCTACTTATTGTATTTATTTATATTCTAAAAAGCATAAATTGTCATGAAGTATAACGTACAAAATGTGTTAACTAAGTTTTATTGTGCATCTAGGGACTTTTTTAATTAATGCTCTATTTCTGCTCTTTTGTGCCTCTGTTACAATAGTGTTTGAGTTGACTTGTCTTTTAGGACCGTCCACTCCAAGAAATCCAGCAAATGTTGCTGTGAATTACAGAGAAAAATAATAGTAATATAAATGTATTCCTTATGCGGACCTATTTTCAACTAACCAGGCTAGAGACAGATATGGTTGCCTATAGATATAAATTGTACCAGGCTTTTGTAGAGAAATATCCTACTATTCCAGTAACGGAACAGAGGATAGCGGATCAGCGAAGAAGTATTGTGAAAAAAAACTCTTATCAAGTGACCTACTAGATCTGATAAAAAGTGAGGTTGCTTCCGAGCAGGAAGCAATCCCTGTACATGAACAGAACGAAGAGACACTTCCATGTGTAAGCATCTCTAAGGAGAATGCTGAACAATCTAATGACCAAGAGGAACTGGAGAGACGGGGTGCAGACATAGTTGTGCCGTGTGACGAAAATCTGGATAAGGAAGGGGACAAGGACTGCGTTAATCGTATAGATGATGTGTTTAGAACAACGATGCAAGAATACATGGGCACAGATCCAACCAAGAGACCAAAAATTCCTAAACAGAAAAGTTCTAGAAATTTTGCAAAAAATGCCGAATTACTTGACAAATATGTACTACCAAGATATTTAAATGTCGAAGACTTTGAGGAACTTCATAATCTAATCTACTGCGCTGCTCTTACTGCTGCCAGATGCAATGGAGCGAAGATAGTGGACCCCTAAAAACAAAGCGATAGACACCACCGGGAAAATGTACCCAAGTGGAAGAGAAGACTGAGTAGGAAAATTGAAACGAAAAGGACAGAAATTGCTAGGCTTCTAGAATTCAGCAAGGGCAAACCTAGCAAGAAGCTAAGGCGTAAAGCCACAACCATCCTGAAGAAATACAAAAAACATACTGAGCGCGACTGCCCTAACCATGATATAACTAGAATTATTGATACTCGACAGCAAAAACTGGCAGCATGGAGTGCAAGATTGAGGAGATATTCACAATGTGATAGAGGGAAACAGCAAAATAATCAATTTAGCAATAACGAGAAACAGTTTTACAGGAAACTAAAGGCAAAACTAAGTAAAGAAAAAGATGATGGAGATAGCAAAGAAACACCAAGCAGAGATGATATAACAGAATTTTGGTCAGATATATGGTCCAACAGAAAAGAGTATAATCAGGAAGCAAAATGGATATTTTTTTTTGTGGGGCTTTAGGGCTCGTCAACAGCGAGGTCATTACAGCCCTTAAAACGTACAGGTAGGGAAAATGCAGTTACGCACTAGGGAGAGCCAACATGACTCTCCCCGCGTGTGGGACTCGCCGAAAGACTCAGCCATACCCACTAAAAACCCTCCTGCATTACAACTCAAAACACAAATTCCAACATATCGCAAAATGTTCCTAAAAACATTTTTTAAAAAAAAAGAAGAGGAAAGAGGAAAATGAAAGATACCCTAGCCCTAATAGCGTCGGGATCGAAAAGAACAAGAGGTGACCAAGGGAGGTCAGAAAAGAGAAAGGAAGGAGCCACGCACAAATGGAAGTAATGCCAGGCTCAGCTCGGGGCCCCGTGTTCGCCAAACACGTACTTACTAGATGTAAGTCCCCTGGGGGGAAAATGGATAAAAGAGGAAGAAAAAGCTACTAGCATGATAACAGACATGCAGGAACCTGTGATTACAGCTGAAAATTTGAAGAAGGTTATTGACAATACACATAATTGGAAAACACCAGGCAGTGACAATATACACAATTTTTGGTATAAGAAGTTCACTAGTGTTCATAGTAAATTAGCATGCTAAATAAATGAGTTTTTGACTAGTCCTGAAACAGTCCCAAACTTTTTAACGCAGGGGAAAACCTATTTGATACCAAAAGGAAAGTTGACAAAAGATCCCTCCAAGAATAGACCTATCACATGCTTTTAGACCATGTATAAAATCATAACATCTTGTATCACACAGATACTTAACTTACATGTTGAAAGCCAAAATAGCATGGCAGATGAGCAAAAAGGATGCCGCAAGGGAGCTAAAGGATGTAACGAGCAATTGATAATAGACTCTGTAATCCTAAACCAAGTCAGTAGGAAAAACCAGAAAATATCCTGCTGCTACATAGAGTATCAAAAGGCATATGACTCTGTCCCGCATACGTGGCTGATTAAAGCGCTTGAAATCTATAAAGTGCACCCGATTCTTGTTAAATTTTAAGACATCTGATGCAAAGTTGGAGAACTGATATTCACCTAGTGACGGACGAGCAGACAATTACTACACCAGGGATTAAAATAAACAGAGGAATTTTCCAGGGTGATGCACTTAGTCCTTTATGGTTCTGTTTGGACCTGAATCCTCTTTCTAATGTATTGAAACAAATAGGAATTGGATATTGCCTAAAATCAAATGGGACGAACATGTTGTATCACACCTCCTATATAAGGATGATCTTAAGCTTTATCATGTAAATGTAGGAAGCACTCTAAACGATTATTTGAATGGTTTGGAACTGAAATTTCTCTGTAAGAGGTCAAGATATTGATTGTTTGATGGAGAAATACTGTCATCAAACCATTCAATATTGAAACGTTTGGTTCAAATATTATTTTTTTAAATAATTAAATGTTTCCTTCACTACATGAAGCCGAGTACCGCACCTTTCTGCCTGGTCCTCCTGAGGCAACATGTGGCGACGGAGAAGCATGTTAACATGCTTGTAAAATCTAAACTGTTCGTCGAAATTTAACGAATAGAAGAAAGATTTTGTCTTGTTTAAATGCACAAATCCAAGAACCCATATAATTTGACAGGAATTCATTTTTACTCTTAAGTTGAAGTATTTTAACACATCTATTTGTATTAATTTTATTTCCATAATTTATGTTAACCTTTGTAGATAGACATGAGCTTTCGCGGAATATTTATTGAACTCTTTGAGACGAACAGTATTGCTTTCTTTGTTGTCACCTATCTCTAAACGTTAATACAAGTGTATAGAAATTTCTCACTCTTTCAGAAGGCTGGCTTTTCCCGACTTGAGTCACAAATATCGTCACTGCCTATTATTAGTGTTTCCTAACGGAAAAAAATATATATTAAAACCTTTCCCTAGAACACATCTGTGAATTTAAAAAAGAATCACGTAAATCCGACAAGTTGTTCTCGAGTGATAGGACACACGGACAGACAAGTAACCAAGGTCCACGACTGCTACTAAGAAAGTTTTGAAAAATACAACAGTTCTGGCAGCGCTCCGGACATAAAAAATTTTTGCATGCGAAAATGGGTAAGTAATAATACGTTTTAAGTATTTCAATAATTTGATGGTTTAAGTAATTGACCCATAACATGTGGGTAGACGTTGATGAGCTTGGCCACATTGGCTGTGTATATTGTTGTATACTAATAAAAGTTTCATTCTCCTTTAGGTGACAATAAGTGAACTAAATTTATCGGTCCGATAGTGCAACTTACTTTTCATTCAAGAGTGTGTTCTGTGCATTTTTCTCCCAAAGACTTCGACGGTAGGTTAAATTATCTCTCTTGTATTTTTTGTGATCAATGAATTATAACGAACATTGGTGAATTAAGTTACTATTTTTGAACTGATTTTCACAATAAGTATGTTGTCTGATAATACTGTATTCTTGTTGTGTTTTGCAGATGTTGCGACGATGGCCTGATTGATTTTTTCCAGTCTCTACTTGGGTAAATAAGCATAAACTCAATAATAAACCTGGATAGTATCGAAGTTTGAGGAGTGGGTAAGGTTACATAGGAGGCAGTTCATTAACTAAACACAAATACTATTAAATTTTCATCTTAAAACAAAAATTTAAAGAAGAAATTTACCTAGTTAAAATGTAAGATTTTGTTTCTCTGGTAAACGTTTATTTGTAATTATACCTGACATGTGGCAGTTAGTTGCGAATAACTGGAGATAAATTGATGTTTGCATCCTATTTAACGTTATTGTACCTGTGATGAATTTTATTTTTGATAAATATTTATATTAAATATTAAAACAGTCAATATGATTTGTGTTGATAATAAAGTGAAGCATTTTTTACATGTATTAGTTAAATGAGATGTTGTGTGTGTACATAGACAAAATTCGTTTTGTCATGTAGCGACTTCTTTTTAATATCATGTAATCCAAATATTGTTACGTATCATTATTTGAATCTTTTTTAAATTGTATTTTTATGAATATGTTTAATACTTGAACTGTGACTAATTTTCTTTTGGTAACTTGGTAGAGATTCATTTTAATACATGAGCCGGATAAATAAAAAAATATATTATTGTGTTTTTCAGGTATTCCGAAATTTACTAAGAATTTTAGATAAAAATCAATGTGGGCATTTGCAAAGATTTCTTGAAATTCTTACTGTGATTCGAACAGTATTTCTTGAGTCAAAGTTACTCTTAGTAGTTTGACGAGCCTTTCTCAAACAATGATATTCAACCTGTATAAATGAAAATCGTATGACTTCTTCATATATTATTGTAACCAGTTCTTCCTCTGATATATCTATTGCTTTTGGAGCCACGGTACTGGTGGACTGTCTTCATTTCTTTTTAATTTTGTTACAACATTTACAAGACATTCTAAAGAACAAGTCTTCTAAACTCATTTCAGGGAGGCAGAACTGGTTCTGCTTTCTCATTATATTCTTTAATACCAATCAGAAGGCAGGAACATTTGTTTAGTTTTGGACAAGTTTCAACTGAACAATTATCAATCTTGTATTAACTTTTTGTCAATTAGTTCTACATCACCTTCATAAGATTAGTGGCATGTAATTCGCTCGTGCAACAAGCAGAGGGATTTAAACACCACTGTGGTTTAAGACAAAACCAATATTCCATTGACTGCTTTCTATATAGCCAGTGGATGAGGTTAGAATTTAATCACATTTCCCCATGAGTTTGATAAAATTGTATCACTTTTTTTGATTTACCTGCATGTTTTGTTTCTTATGTGACTTTTGTTTTATCCAGCTCATTTATTTATTAATTATTGGTCCAAATAGTTGGTGGATATACATAAATGGGTACCTTTTTGCAAGTATATCCTGTTTTTGTATACAGGATTGTATATTTCCATTGATATGAGAATGTCATTTAATCTTATTACGAATAAATAGAATTAAGAGCAAGTATATATTTTCTTTGTGTAAATTTCCTGCCAATTGTGTCCTGTTTTCATTTTCTGTGTCAAATGTGTAGTAAAATATATGAGTTAACCGTTCACAAATGTTAATTTTTGCAGGGAAAGTATTTTCAGCTAAATACAATATGAAATGAGGTAGCATTAGAACGTGGAAGGGTGGGTACAATACCTAGAAAAAGGATGGCGGTACAATATCTAGAAGGGGTGGGAAAGGGAATCGGGAACTGCCACGCGCCCTGGCGGCCGCTTGTAGAACTAGTATCGAGAGTAGTTGGTACTAAATTTCGTTTGGAGCGCTGAAACCAGTAAAAAGCCGTTAATAGGGAGAAGGCGGTCTGGTATACGAGTATAGTCTGTGCTCAGAACCATTCTGTATAACGCGTGTTCCAAATTTTCAAGCGATCGGTCTATTGACCTTTGCGCTAGGTGACGGACATACAGACACACAAACACACATACTAACTCTTTCTTTTATTCCTTTACGTAGAACAGGTTAACCGGGAGACATGAACTTTAGGGTACCCCTTGAGAGAATTCACATTTGAGGGAAACATAGTATTGTTTTAGATAAAGATAAAATTCTGCAATTTAAAAAGTGATAGACAAGACATTCTAATATTGAGTTATAAAATTTGGTTGAAGATGCATGTAAAGCTATTAAAATACTTCATTTCAGTGGTTTACATGGTTAATTTCTTTCGGGTGCAAATAATTTCTACGCTGGTTGTCGCGAGTAGTCTACTTCTTAATAACAACTTTTCGACTTTTAGTTTTATGTAAATGATTTCATTATATTTGGAATTTAGAAAGAAAGAAAATTCAAACACTAAGCAAGAGTAACATCAATGAATCGTCAAAGAACATTCAAAGTTTTCATGACTTACAAAATGTTTCTCGAGCGTCGTTACAGTTTCTTCGTGGCTGGACTTAGTTTCTTCACCATGATTTGTAGATTTCAAATAGAACTAAAATAACTAGTTGTAATTAAATTATTTTTTTCTTCCTGTAAAAGACTATCCAATATATGGCTTATGACAAGACCAGTGCGTTGCATCTATTCCCTGCCTATGACAAAATGGAATAGATAAATGTTTATGTTACAGCAGAGAAAATCGTAAATGCTTACACGCGTTATTATCCCTCAATTCCATTATTGTTCCGATTATTGGTGTATCTTTTGTACATCTTTTAGATTTGATCAATAAAAAATTGACAAACTGAAATTTGAATTTAAAACAAAATATTTTTTTCTCGCGTAATTATAAGTTGCAATTAAGTATGCCCTTCCTTGGCTACTTCATGAAATATTCTTGAACAATTTTGAAGTATAATTTGGAGGCCTCCTGGCATAACTTTGAGGTCATGATTGTTGGCGTTGGAAAATTGAAATGAGAGGATCATACTTCATCATACTTACATGTGTTCTCGTAACTACATAGAAATCGCTTAGGGAATGTTATACAAACTAACAATCATTTAATTTTCTTGTCCAGAAAAGATTAATAAATAATATATTGTTACCCGAATAAGTGACTCGTGGGATTCCAATGACTAGATATTATAATGTATACGCCTGGAATTATAAAAAAATATTCTTTTTTTTTGTTCTTTCTTTCTTGTTTTCTTTCCTGTACACTTATATAAACTCATGGAAATTAATTATAGTTCATTCACTTAAATTTACAAAGAGTAACGTTTCTATTTTATATTATGTTATATTATTTGCAATTATTACTAAATAGCAAGATATGTAACAAAAATATTAGATTACGAACGAACAAGAATGGAAAAAACGGATATCAAAACACTCTCACAAATTGGAAAGCATTGATCATACATAAATATATCCATAAGATGTATTAATTCAAACTCAATATTTAGACGCATTTAACTTATAAAACCCTATTATCAAACTCAATAATGTTACTAAATGTAGTTATGATCTGAGTAAACATAATTTAAAAACTACATTACTTTTATTTAAATTTCAGAATTTTTTGCTGTATTTATGCTGGTTACCGAAGATGAAACTTTCGTTATTTAATTCACTAGAATTATATGTTCTATAACTTGAAATAACACAACTTTAGAATGCATCGATCGAGAAGACAAACAGAGATCACAATGGCAAATTTACACTCAGTCATTCGTTATATTCGTTTAGAAGTATTATGTTTCAACACACTCAATATTAGATTACTCTAAACAATATACCTTATTTATTTTCGGTCAGAATGTTAAAATACACATTTTTATTATAATTAGTTTAATATTAGTAAATGATAGGGTTGGTTGTTCTTGTAGGTTTCACTCAAAGCCACATATGGCGACCAATATATGTCTCTAATGCAAAAATTAGCAATATCAAATATAAGTGTTTCTAAAGTGGGAATTGGAAGAGCCACATTACAAAGTGTGAATAAAGTACAGTTACGCGAGTCTATTGTCTAAAACAAACTTAATACTTGAGGAAGCTAGGTTATATTAAAACAACAAAGAACGTATAAAACTTTGCCTAATTTCGATTTTCTTAGCATTGTTTGTTTCGATTTTATTCAACACGTTGGACAAAAATAAAAGTAGTGCGAAGACGTTCTAATATATCAGATGATACGGAAATTAACTGCGAAAGCTTGTTATATGCTTAGATGCCAACTAAGTTGGTGCGATGACGCGTTATGCGACATTGGCCAATAGCATATTTAGATTTTCTCAGCATCGTGAGAGCTTTCATGAAGATATCATTTATTTCACCAGACGATCTGATCAGACGACCTCGTGTTTCTCTGTGGTGGGGGAACTTGATTTACACGAGCTTAGCAAAGTGATCCTTGCGAAATATTCTACTGCCATGTCTGATCACAAGCGCTCCGTTAGGGAAAAGGTGATTGCGTTGGTGCAAAGTGCCAATTTCAGTGCCTCGGCTGCTGGACGGAAATATGGAGCAAGTCGAAGAACTGCTTGCAAGTGGGTTCGGAAGTATCGCGAATCTGGGGATGTTGGAAGGCGTTCTGGCACTGGATTGTGACCGTAGCCCAGGACGCCGTTTTGGTGAACTAAGCAAAGGAGAATCCTTTTCGCTCTTCAGAACAGTTAAGACGTCTAATTTTCCCGATTGCGCGAGAACTGTTAGAAACAATCTGAGAGATAATGGGCAGCGACAAAGGAGGCGCTTTCCGAGGATCATAGAGGGTATCGGTTAGAATTTGCCGAGGAAAACATTAATCGTAATTGGGGAAACGTGATTTTCTCAGACGAGAGTGTTTTTTCCTCTGCAAATTACGGACCTGTGCGCGTATATCGACCTCGTGGAACCCGCCATTGTCCTGAGTATGTGAGAGAGAGAGCACGATCTGGACGCGTATCTGTGGCGTGTTGGGGCTGGATAAGTTCACGCGGTGTAGGCGTTCCTCACAGAATACAAGGTCGTCTTGATGGACATCGTCCACACGTCTCGATTGGTGCAGGAATGGATTGCAGAGTAGGAGGAAGTGGAAATTCTCCACTGGCCCCCGCATGCCCCTGATCACAACGATTCAAAACACGTTGAATTGGTACCTATTTCAGTGATTGATAGAGACGTCGAGTTTTTCAACAAACATTATACCTCATCTGGGTAAAAATTCGTTTGGCTGAGAGAAATAAAGCTCCACTGTAACTCTACTGTCTCTACGTCGCTTGTTCGATTCCCGGTGACATTTGCTCACAGATTTTTGAAATTGGTTTATACCATACATCAGCTCAAAAGATCTGTTTGGGAGCTGTAATGAATGAAACCTTCGATAATGCTCTGACATTGCTTAGGAAAATCTGAAAAATACGTTGAGAAATTGGCAAATTCGGCAACGTCGCAACACAACAAATCTGGAAACATTGCTAGCAACCGAAGGAGATGACATTGAAACACTTTCGAAGTTTAATCTTCACTGTGCTGATACATATTCTAAGTATACCACGTCTCCGCACACTTTAATACTTTCGCTCAACATTTTATAAAATAATTTCTGTTTATGAAGTCGTAAGTTACGGTATTTTTAGTTTGTTCATTTGTGAATGATAGTATTCAATAATATATTTCATGACAAAATTATGTTAAGTTCTTAAAATTGAAATTACCCTATGACTACATTCTTAAATATTCCGTTCAAAAAAACCCACTAAATTCACGATTTATTGTTACAATAAACATGCCCCTAGACAAAGCCTAGAGAACCTGTATAACAAATCCGCCTCTACCAGAAGGAAAAACGGAGAAAAACCCGGGCCAGGATGGGGCTACAGAATTTATGTACACAACCGTGCCAAAGTTGAGTACACATAAAACTAAATTAATATGAGCCATACGGCAACACAATCATGCAAGAAAATAGTTTTTGAAATTGTTATAAGTTATTTAAAAAGTGCTACAGCAATGGCGTGATAAAGTACAAGACGAATTTAACTTTTATTAAAATCAATAAATTCTTTTACAGTGTAGAAGCACTGGTGCAGGAGGTAGTTTTTAACCGCGGATTTGAAGATATTCAATTTCATAATGTCTTTTATATTCTTGGGCAGGGAATTATATAGAACGATTCCCGAATGATGCGGTCCTTTTTGGCAAAGAGTGGTTGACACTCTAGGCCGATGAATATTATTACTATTGCGAGTATTGTGTTTTTGAACGAGACTGTTTCGTATAAAGCAAGGGTGGCACTTTTAGTTTACTTCCTCTGCACATGTAGTAAAAGAGTGTAATGGATGACTGACGACAAATTTGATATTGCGATCGTTCTCCAAAACTATGTTTGTCTTCTAGAACGATGCATTCTAAAGTGGTATTATTTCAGGTCACAGAACAAGAAATCCTTCTAATTCCTACTAAATAATGAAAGTTTCATTTTTGAAGACCAGCATAAATCCAACAACGAAATATTCTGAAATTTAAAGACAATTGGTGTTGTTGTTTAATTGTGTTTGCTCAGATCAAATCTACATTTAGTAACATTAATGAGAGCAGGTTTTTCAGAAGTTAAATAAGCCTAAATGTTATATTTTAATCACAT